>VWPW01008021.1:421007-468934 GCA_013389825.1 Crypturellus undulatus | reverse complement strand
CTTCCTTCCTTCCTTCCTTCCTTCCTTCCTTCCTTCCTTTCTTCCTCCCTTCCTTTCTTCCTCCCTTCCTTCCTCTCTTCCTCCCTTCCTTCCTTTCTTCCTTTCTTCCTTTCAGCAAAGGGCTTTGCTGCAATTACATTTGTTTTAACCTTATGTTCATGTTAATGTTTTTTTTTTCTTTGTAAAGTTCAGAGATTCTTTTTTGAAATGTCATAGAACTTAACTTTCATTATAGCTATACAACAATAGCTAAAGGCAGAATGTAAAGATTTAAATTTACAAAACAGGCTTCCTACAGATGAAATGAAAATATATAACTCAAAATTGTAAAAAATCACCTTTCATGAAATTCATGAAATAAAAATATGAATAAAAAATCTGGTACTGGGTATACTCATAATGTTTACTCACTAAAATGTCAAATTTTCCACTGAATTGTGCCCCCCTTTTTTTTATATCTCTACCAATAAAGATATACTTTGTATCTCTGGGAAGGAACGAACACATATCACAGGTGAGAAGTTTACAAGGTTTTAGATTTTTGGAAAAAGTATTGTAAAAAAGAGTTATTACACAAGACTTTTGCTCTTTTACTTTTTGCTAGGACTTGCCAGATGCATTTGTCCCTCTGAATAGAACATATGTACAGTCTGGAGTTGCATCCTTACTATTGAACTTGTCATGTAAGCTTTAAACCTACAGAGAGAGAGAGAGAGAGAACAGGAGCATGTGCAAGCTGAGCTTCTTCATCAAACCAATTAACTGAAAATAAACTGATTGTGTTGCTGCACAGGCAGTTTTCAGCTAGCAGAAATGAATTTGCTTCATACAGTGTCTCTTGTTTATAACTCATGCCCATTTTGCAATGAGTAAGGGAGAAAAATGCATCTTGTGGCACCTGCTGAAAGCTAACAGAAACCTGGAGCTGCTGTGCAGTCGAGCTGATGGGCTCGAGGAGCACAGCAAGCCAGGAGAGCGCAACCATAGCAAGGTGCTTCTGCTGTTCTGGGTCTCAAGAATGTTAGAAAGACTGTAATGAATCAGTCTGAAAGGTCATTTAGCAAATCAGGTGTCTGGCAATGGAGAGCAGCTAATATGAACAGGAAGATCACCAGAACAGCATCAGTGACACTTGCCCCAGCTTTTCATACAGATTTCATACAGATTCTAATTCTCAATTTAGGAACTTTCTGAAGTGCAAGTAGAAGTTGTATCCTTTTCTTGGAATTTTATATATATATATATTTATATTTATTTATACTTTCCCCTCAAAGTTTGTTTCAAAGATCTACACAATTTAACTGTGCTACGTGAAAAAAAAATCTGTTTTAAACCTTGTGATTTTGTTTAGTGTCTTCCATTCCTGTGTTACAAGAACTGTGACTAATCTTTCTCCATGCATTTTATCCATACCATTCATGATTTTCAGATCTTCCAATTAGCTGCTTTTGCAGGGAATACCCTGCCAGCTGCTTTTCTGGCACATCAAAGTGATTATCAGCTTTGAATGTTGTAATGATGGGGAGAGAGAGAGTGCTTAAGGTAGGGAGATCCTAGACCATTTTAAGATTTATATAATAGTGCTTTGGGGAATGTTCCTAACTTGTGATGATGCAGCAAAATTATTATTAACTTGACATTTTGTGTGCCTGAAATAGAGTCAGGCCTTTTATATTTGTTGGTGTTGAACAATGCTTCAACTGGCCAGAGGAATTGCTGCTCAAAATGACATCCGCATTTAGTTTCATAAGCAAAATCATTGTTTTCTGGGAAATGCTTTCTATGTGCTGGCATGTGTGTTGGAGGCGCTCACTGGTGACACGTCCTTGCCTGGGGCTGTCATATGCTCGCTGCCTGTGGGTCTCTTGGGGCGGATGAGGACAGGGAGGAGAGGCTCCCACAACCTCATCTCTGAAGGGAGCGTTTCTGTCACAGACACAGATTTCTTTGCTGTCCTTTATCTTCTGGCTATCCCCATGTTTGCTCACTTGGCTGGGGATCAGAGGTGGACCCCCTCATATCAATTCTCAGTCAAGAGCCATAAAATGGGCTGCAGATAGGAATCCCTTATTTCTAAAAGTGTGACTGTTAATTTACATTCGTGTGAAGTATAAATTTTATCAGACTGAAACTTCCACCTGGAGATATATGTATTTCCTTGGCAGGCTGTAGAACCCCTTCAGTGAGCTGGCAGTTCACTAATAGTTGAGTCCAAGAGACATTAGCACATCCAGAGGTTTGAAAGAGGAATGGCGAAGCTACCTTCTGAGGAAATTGCACCTGGGGAGGAAGAAAATGAGAAGGAGGATATCTGAATTTGAGTCAACTCTCAAGCAAATCCCCCAAAGAAGGTGATTTATCGTGTTTTCCCAGTCCACGTGTTTTGTTAACACAACCTGACACTTCAGGGTACAGACCAAAAGTCAGCTCCCACCTTAGGAGAACTAGGTAGATACCTATAGCTTGGCAGGGTGAGACAAAGCCAGTTGACTGAGAAGCCTTTCACTCTGAGTTTGCGAAAAGCAGGAACTGTTGAGAAAAGACTGGCATTATATTCAGGGGTCATGCTTAAAGGAGCTGTAACCATTTTTGTTTGGTTCTAAGAAAGGAATAACAACATTTCAGATCCTGTCTGTTTAAGGTAGATTGTAAATCACTAAAAAATCTTGTGATTTTACAGCATTTGGCTTTATAAATGAAATGAAATCGCCCTGACTTTTAGCAGCATTGAAGACTTCAACAAACAAACCAATTAAAGCAGTCAGTTTGTCTTGTTTAATTTGCCTCTTTTCTTATTTGTGCTACCTTCTCTAATATTTTACTTAAGCAAGTAAAGATGATGTTAAGAATTTCAAAATTGTTGGGCAAGTTGACAGATTAAGTAAGCAATTGTCTAGCTAAGAAGAGCAAGAAACATCTGTAGCATCCTTAAATCATTGCAGAAAGGATTATTTATACAAAAATATTAGTCATTACAACCATTCAGTCTCCTTGTATACTTACAGAGTCAATCACACACATCAAGTTGATGTGTTGATGACTGAGTATTTTTTGGACTGTTCTTCTATCCACCCACCTGTACTTTCCTGTTTTAATAAGGAAAATTAGCATTTGAACCATTAAAAGTGTTTTCTATTTTTTGACCTTTTCATGTGCATTTTTGGTACTAATTTCTTGATGTTTTGATATTCTTGCTGTTAAGAATTTTTGTTTCAGGGAACATTGTTAAAATGTATTTACTTCTGTAAAATTCCTATTCTGATAGTACATGAACATTGTCCATGGATTAAGAAACACAGAAAGATCATTAGGGGATACTAACTAAAAGCTATATTGGACATAGCCAGACCTTTTTAGTCTACAAGAAACAGGACAAAAATTTTTAGTTCTTAGCACTTAACCTTGTACACACTCACACATGTATATAACCAAAGACAGGTAATCTGGTAATGGTATTTTGTAATCCTGAAAGCTTGTTTACTGAATTTTAGATCAAGATTATTTTTGTTTATTGTTTACCAAAATTTGATGCTGCCTCAGCATACTGAATAGTTGCCGGTGTCTGTTACTGCCTTGTTGACTTGTCAGTTTTGTTTTTATCTTTCGAGAGATTCATTTGCTTTCAGCTTATAAGAGATTCCTTGATATCTGTGGTAAAAGTGAATTTCTAGAACCTTGCAGGATTAAGTTGTTACTCTATAGGACAACATCAAAGTTATAGTGATGGACACAGTCTGCATAGTATTGAGAACTCTGGAGTAGCTGCTGCAAAATGTTCAGCAGCTTAGAGGCTCTGACTTTATAATCTATATATAATACCTCTGTAAGAGAAATTATTTTAAGGAAAAAAAAAGTTAGGGCATAATTTAATTTAAAAAAGTTTTCTTTGTGTTACTTTCTACAATCCAGCCACATAAATTAGCAAAATAGAGTTGCCAAGAAGACAACAGCATTATTTTGGTTTTAAATGATGGCTAGTAAGTGGCAGAGCAGTGAAAGTCTAGAAATAAAGAACATATTGGAATGGGTCTTGGAAAGAAATGTGGATAATAGACCACATAATATACAAAAGTGCTCTCTACTGTGCAAATATTTCTCAGTAAAGTGGTAATTCTTCTTATTTCTTTGGATGAAATTGCTCACATGTAACAATAAACACTAACATTAATATGGATAAGTACAGTTGGTGAACAGTTAAGAATTGGCTGGCCTTGGATGGAAACAAATTTAATACTGCGATTTTTTGAATTGAAGTGGTATATTCTGGCCCATTCATCTCCCTCCGTCCCACTGTGCTAGGTGCTTTATTCATGCTAAAGGTTTATCCCAAGGGTCCTTTGTCAATGGTGGAAAACAAGAAGTCAACAAAATTATGGTATTAAAGAGCTCAAAAGGCGCTTTACTAGGTATACTTGTAGATCACAAGGCATATATGAATTCCGAGAGTGAAGAAAATGAAAGTGTTGTTGATATCTGCAAGAAGTTTTGGTAGTGGTAACCACATGGGAGAGCACAGAAGCATCAGTGGGAAGCATTCATTCTGACATTTTAAGTGAATCAGAGTCAGAGACTTGATAGTCAAGGACAGTAAGATTATTCTACTAGAGGTCATGGGAACACTTAAAAAGCTTGAGTCTAGTCCAGTTCAGTATTTACAATATATCACACTCATCAGTAGAGCTAAGTTTTAAGGAGTTCACAAGGTCTGTTAGAGAAAAAGCTTATTGAATGGGCTTCAGCTTCATGAATAGCTCCATGAGTAATTAAATTTATAATATTTCATTTCCTGAGCTCTTGCATTTCCTAACTTGTTGGATTGTTTACTGGGACTGATTGTTTACTGGGACTGAACGTCATCAAGGGTTTTCTGCATTTAGTCTTCTATTGGGTTTCAGCCCCCAAAAGGGAATACATTTTGTCATTTTCTTACCTAGTTACAGGACTGAAAATATTTTTTAAAAACTGAATTTTAAAATAAATGATTGCAATCCACACAGTTCTAATATGTCCATAAACCTGGACATGTAATACCTAGAAAATATATATGATATAAGAATGGAGATAATTTGGGAGCTAAATATGAATGAGCCTTCTAACTGTGTAAAAATATGTTGCATTAGGAGATCTTTTTGAAGCTGGATTAGAAAAATGTTAAATATTTTTTTTTTTTATAAAAGGCCAGTTGCACTTAAAGTAAGAACAGCCTAATCTTTTTAAGGAGACAGTACTTCTAACCAGCATATTTGCATGATTACTGTTTTTTTTAAAAGATTTTAACTGAAACAATTGGCTGTATGCCTATATGCTGCTGAATGACTTCAGTAGAAAATGTGAATAGCTTTTTCTATGACCCTCCTTATCACAGAAATATTTCTTGCATCATGAAGACGTGAGCAGTTTATTTTCCTTCATGTAGTGCAAAAGCTTTATGCATAGAAGTATCATATTTGCTCCCTTGTTTCTTCTATAATTTTATTTTTACATGTAGGGTCATTCAGACTATCATTATGAATACAAATTCTTCTGAGCTCTTTGAAAAGGATGAGGACTGAGAGATATGCCAGAAATAATGAATGTCAAATGTTTCCTGTAGCTAAAGTAATTTCTGTTTTCTCTGTGTTTTCAAACTGCAGCTTTGCGGAACTCATCTAGCTCATAAACTTTCCCATATCTCAAAATCTATATCATATCAGGAAGTTGTCTTCCAAGTTCTAAATATGAATGTATACATATTACATACCTACAACATACAATTGGTATTATTTTCCTAGATTTTTGCCTGTACGTTTATAGTTTCCATTTTGTAGAAGTGTAAGCTTGGGTAATATCACCTACATTTTCACTTTCTTTTCCCAAATCTCTTTCAGAGTTCATACTTTTGTGATGCTGTTTGGATTTGGCTTACTTCCTTTTATCCTCCTCCTTTTCCAGGGTCTTCTCTCCCTTGCTTAGGCATAACAGCACCTCCCACAGAAAATCACTCCCACCTCATTCAAGCAGAGCAGTGCTATGACTCATCTCGCTCCCTGGCCTTAGTGCTTTTATCAAGAGAAGGAGTAGGAGAAGGGGGAAGAGGAGCTTTTGAAATCAGTCTAGCAATAATGCAATTTGAGATTAAAGAGAGTTGAAGACTGGTCGCTTAAGAGTTGGAGAATCCCCCTTGACTGTAATTAATAATGGTAATTTTTTTCTTTCTTTATCTTTTTTTTTTCTTTTATTGTGTGGAGTAACTGTGATCTAAACTCCAGGTACTTTCTTTCAATTGCAGGATGAAATAAAACAATGCACAAAATAATTTCAGAAAATCCTGAGAAGTGCAAGCAAAAAATCAGTCCTATGTATAGTCCCGGATATGCCAAAGTCTAGATTAAATTCTGAAAATTCTCTTTTCATAAAATGCAATAAACTCTAGGAAAAGCGTGATGGCTTGGATATTTCTTTCTCTTGCCTTTGTGTGAACAGATCACAATCTAATATAAGCTGATAAAGTATGATGAGAAAATATTCATAGTAAGCATGGATGAGAAAATATTCATAGTAAGCATGGACATAATCTCTCCCTAAACCAGAGATACTTTTCTCATGTTCTAAAGCTTTCAATTCCCTGTAGGGAAAGCAGGAAATTTCCCCTTGGCATAAGAACATTTCAGAGGAATATGGAGTATTTTGTGTCTGACAAAGTGCCTCAAAACACTTTAAATGTTTAGTGATCTTAAAACATTTCCTAGGCATGTCTTTATTTTTATCTGATTTCATTGCAGGTCACAAGCTGGTCATATATTCATTAACTGAACTTCTCATTAGCAGTGATCTCAATAAAATCACATTATTTCAGGGCAGCTGAATTGGAAGCTATTGTCAGTTTGTGTGAGTGCACGTGTGTGTTGTCCATTTTCATCTGTGCAGAGGAGGAGGAAACTCTTCTTATCCAAAAGCTAAATAAATCTGGTAGAGGTGTGTGTGTATGTGTGTGCGACTAAATAAATGGACTGAAAGCAGGTTATTTCAGAGCATGGGATGATCATAACCGTGTCTGCCTTCCTGTTCTCTTGCAGATTTTTGTCCTCTTTTTGGTATCCAGTACCAAGTTATCCAGAGTATCCAGTTCTGTTACATTGATAGCATGAAACTACCATTCCTCTATTAGCGCAGATGAAAGGCAGAATATGTTTTTATTCAAGCATTCCCGAAATGCAGAGCAATAATATTCTATACAAGTAATTTTCACATTAATAAACCATGAGACTTATCTGATGTTTCACTACTCATTGGGAATTGCTGAATAAGTTAGAAGAAAATGATTAATCTGGATATTTTTGTCCTATGCTTTATTTGAAAAAAAATCAGGAATTTCTTTGAATGGCAAAACAGTTGTGACTTTTCTTTTTTCTTTACCCCTTTGTAATTTTCCAAATAATGGTCAAAAGTGAAAAGGCAAACTATGATAAATCTTCTTTCTCATATAGTTTATAGATTGACAATGAGCAAGTATTACTAGGAATCTCTTTTAAGCATGTATTCTTCTGAGACTTAGAGGTATGACTTTTTTTCTTCTGATGGAGGGCAATAGATTCTAGTAAAATTCCGTACTGATCTGAATTTGCTCAGATATTGCAGCTCTGCCCAAACCAAGGACTAATCATTAGCATTTTGGTCCAGAATGAAAAATGCCAGTCAAAAAAAAATCCGTCTTAAAGCAATATGTCCTTTCTTAATTAAATGTCCTTTCTTAATTAAACTGAATTAAACTGAATTGAAAACCCGCTGTGCATGTTGCTGACTGAGCCAATTGCTAACACAATTTGTACTTATGTCTACAAAGGTAGATACAAGTATTTGATGTAACAGTTAACATGGTAATATTTTTGCAATCTTTTAGCTAGTTTTGGGTATATATTTTGGTTTGTTTTGTCTCAAGTGTACACAAAACAGTCATAAACAACAATGAAACAACAGTTATATTTTTAGTTTGTCAGGAGAGATGAGAAGGTGATGAAAATGTGATCTCTAACTGCTTTTCTTGCTCTGTGCCACACAGAAACATGCTGCTTTTTTTGACTAATACTCTGTTTTGCAGCTTTGTCAAAAAATGATATGAGTTAAGCAGTTAAATAATTTATGAAGCTGAAGTTTACAGGAAAATGAGCTTTGTTGGTGAGCAAATATTAGAAGAACCAAGAAGACATTTAATGAACGAAAAAAGGTTGTACTCTGTGAGTAAACCATGACTGATGGGTGTCTGTGCTTAGTAGCTTAGCTTTTAATGAAATACAAAGCTCCATATACTGAGCACGTCTCTGAATAAGGACTTTTATCATAAATAAAGGAAGGCATAGGTCAGAGATCCTCATCAAAGTTATATGGGGATAGAACATGATGCTTACTTAAATTCTTAAACTGCATTTTTAATATATTTTCCACACTGGCAGCCTATTGAGTCAACTACTGATGGCAACTGATATTGTTGCGATGATTGCCTTAAAATTTCTAGGCTAAATCAAATGAAAACACAGTGAACAAGAGAATGCCTTTATTTTGTCACATATAGCAGAACAGGAGAGATATTATTAAATATTATGTTTGTATATTATTAATTATTACATGTTTACTTTTTTATTATTGTATTTATTATACTATTGTTTTATTATTGTATAAATACATGTGGTTTAAAAATATAAAAAATAGCGAGGATGCATATTAAGTTTGCATAGTAACTTGCATATCACTTTTTACAATGAATTCACAGAGAGTTATTTACAAATTGCATTATTATATTATTTATGTGTTGGTAATATATGTATTTGAACCACTGTTGAAGGCAAATATCTTATGCCCGCCTATTATCCGTTTATACAGAAGAAGGACCCAAGGCTATGTTGGGTAATCACCTTGGCTGACAGCAAAGAACAGGAATATATTCTTCAGAAATAATACATTTTGTCATGGAAATACTGCCAACATAGAAATGCTTTGGGTATCAGATTTCTTCTTCTATAGTATATAGTTAGCAAAAACTATGTTCTTTAGAGTTTGCCCAGGACTCCTTTCTAAGTTGCATTTAATGTCTTTTCCTTGGCTGAACTTTCTTTCTTATTTGTAGCTAAAAACCTGCTCCCGAAAGACCAGGTTACACTTCGTTAGCATTTTTCTTTTTTTTTTTTTTTCACCTTTATTTAAAGGTGAAAGTGAAGTTCAGCCTCTACCAGCTCCTATCATTTCACCAGGAGAATAACATTCTAGTCCTGTTGCTCACTGAAGATTTTTCAAATCAGTAAAGCTAATCTCTTCCACCTTATATTTGCAAGTCTCATCCTGCTTAAAAGAATGGTTGTTTCTGGTGGCAGCCAGCTGAGATGCTGCAGTGTTTGAAGAATAGTAGGGTAATTTCATCTTCATCATTAAGATGAAAAAAATAGAAACCCTTATGTTTCTTCTGGAGTGGAACAAACAATTTACTACAAGAATTTACTTAATGAATTTGGCTTTATTCAAGTCATTTTAATTAAATTTTTTCAAGTTCATAATTTCTTCAAAGAATTTCTTCTTCTAGGCAAATTTACTCAGCTGTGTTGGAAGTGTTTGATAAAACCGATCGTGTGTCAAAGTAAATAAAGTGTTCAGGGTCTATCTCTCTATGACATATTTATTCAGCATTCAACAAAACCTACATGATTTATCTGTGATATACTATGACATGCTCAATTATGATAAGCATGCCTACCAACCTAATCTGAAGATGTATGTTGACTTTTAAAATAGTCACTGGATCAGAAAAGTATTCAAGTACCTGGTGGGTTAGTCATTTGTGCAGAGGCTGATGCACATAAACAGTTACTTAAGACTGGCTGTGTAAAGCAGTTAGGTAAATTGCAGTAGGAAGGTGTTACTTGCACCTTGTAGTAGCTGGTGCTAGATTCAGTAAATCAAGGTTACATGAGAAGAGGTTTATTTACACAGGAAATGTTACCTATAGGGAATACTTGTATTTTTTGCCCTTAAGTAGTATTTTCCAAGTAAATAAGTGCTTGAAAGTTAGGAAGCATTTTTCCTTTGATGCAAAAGAAAAGCAGACCTATCTAGTCTCTGCTTAGAGATTTTGAGGAAAAGTGGCAGATTCTGAACATTTGCAGTTATGTTACCCCTAAAGTCATGCTTTCTGTGTCAGCATTGAAATAATGCTCACTGAGGCATGGACTTGCAGGGACATTTTTCAAAAAATGTGGAGACTTTTAAGGAATATTCATTCCTTAAACTCTTAAACTAACACCAGTAGTTATGGGTGGTACTAGAGCTTAGATGCAGCATTTTACTGGCATTTTCTCGTTTTTCCTCTTTGTAATGCATTATCCTGTGTGGAGATGTAAAAGTGAATACCTTCTTCTTCTTTTTTTTCCCTGAAAATAAGTAAGAAAAAGACCTTTCATTCAATTTTCCTTTTTAATTTTCTTCTGGTAATGGTGTGTGTTGCCATGTATAATAGGGCTCTGAGAGCAGCTTTTATTCCCTCTATGCATCACTTATTCTGATAATCACTGGTTGTATTTCTCCCACAAAGAAATGTCCAGCTTCAGGCAAAAGCTTAGAATTTTAAGAAAATTTGTTAGCTATTTTAAGAAAATGCTGTGTTCAAAACGTGAATATGATAGTTTCGACAATGATTTGCCATGTGACACAGTGTCAGTGTATTACTCAAGGTAAGATAAATTGCCTCATTTAATTGAATGGTATTCCCTCACGTTTTTTTTCTTTTCTTTCTTTTTTGGTCTCACAAAGGGAAGAGAAAATGTTCTGAGTGCAATATGTTCCAGCATGTATGTACGCAGACTTCTTATCCTATAAGGGAAGAGGAGTGTTCAGACAGGCTTCATCTACACCAGTGTCAGGAGTGTGGTTTTGAAGAAGATATTTCTGTTTTCTCTCCTTGCTATATTTTGGCTCTCATCATCGAGCACGCACAATGTGTTTCTTTCACATGAAACTAAACCAGAAGATTTTCCAATGCATGGGACCAGGCTAGAGTCAGTCTGCAGCAGAAGTCCATGGAAAGTGCCTTGTCAGGTGCCATGTCCTCGACAGCAACCGCTTGGTGTTCAGATTTAGCTTCCTTGCACTTATTTGCCCCTGGAGAAATGGCTCTTCTCAGAGCTATGCCTCAGCTGAGAGGCAGAAAAGAAGAGAGGAGCAAGGAGAGATTCTTAAACCAAATCCCAGTTATAACTTACCTCCTCAATACTGCTTGTACAAAGTCAAAAATCATACAAACAGATAAGGAGGCCTCTTAAGATCAGTATTCTGTTGCAAGACAGAAGGCATGGCTATAAGGTACAGCAGAGTTTTGAGGAAATATTCTTGGCAGAATTGTGATATTTGGAATTTTATGGATCTCCTGCTTCACCTAGAAGCCAGTTATCTTACGCTATTTGCTTTTAATAAAAGCATACTGCAGTTTATCATCTTTTTCATTGACACTTTGACTGCTCGTATAACTAAAGAAATTAGTTTTAGCTTCAGAGTGTGGCACAAGCTTTGTTGTGCTACTGAGCTCAGATAGATAGTCATGTAGTTTCTTGAATCAATTTTGTAATTCTTCCTATGCATATGAAAGTGTATTGCTCAGGTGTAAATAGGGAAGGTCAGCTGGGAATTGTTCTGTTGCTTTGTATTCCCAGTTGGCTCCCAGTCATATTTTGGCATTACTTCAGCTTTATCACATCTTAAAAATACGTACTTAGTGACTGTGGAGTCCATTCAGTCCTGTGTAACCTGCTTCCTTAGCTTTCAGAGACAAATTGTAAATGAGGTTCTGGGGGTGAAAGGTTCGCTGCCAACAAAGTACTTCCTTCCAGTAAAGGTGTTTCAGAGATGCCTCTATCTTGTCACATTTTAAAACACGCTGAAGAGTTCATCCGCTTACAGAGACCTTGGGCAATATCAGGAATTACTCTGCACCTGTGTTCCTGCAGGTAGTGCTTGACGGCTGATTTAGAGAGAAACCGGAAAGATGAGTCACCATCTTTTACAGAGAGGACAATAGGTTTATAAAGTTTATAAAGGACTCTACCAAATTGATGGCTATTCCAAAAATACCCAAGTGATTTTACTCTAAATGAAAATCTTTCTAGTTTCTGAAACATATTAAATAAAACAGGCAATCTGTTGAGAGAGCTCACTTGTTTTTGTAACTTGGAATTAAGTGTTTTTTCCCCATTTTGAAATTTTATTTTGACATAGCTCATATTCTACTCCCCCATAATAACAGTGAAAAATATACCTATTGATACTTTGTTTGCTGTTGTTATATAATCTGTTATTTCAGCAGACCTGTTGTACGTGTATGTTTTCTTCTTGCTGAGCTTACAAACTTGCTTTTTCAATACTTCTTCAGCAAGATATTTTTTCAAATAAAATAGCTTGTGATGATAAAAATTTAGAGGGTACAATTACAGGATGTCCGTGTAGCATAAAAGAAGACAAAAATAAGGTGTAGACTTTCCTTTTTTTAAACTTTGTAGTTCCATTGATACATACAAGCATTGATCTGCATTTGAATATTTCCTTTCTATATTTTAGTGTTTCCTTTTTTCTTTTTTTCTGTTATTTATTTATTTATTTATGGTTTGGTGTGCCATGGATTTTTAGAAAACAGTGAGTAAAAAATGTTTTTGTGTTTTCTGTATAGCACTTCTTGGAGTCAGTTAATTTTGAAGAACAAAAATTTTTATTGAAGGTTAGGGATGTAAGAGATGGTAAAACTGTTTTCCTCATGACTTCAGTTTGTAATGGTGAACAGCAAGTTTTCATGAGCATTATTCATTTCATTGAGCACAAGGCAGCTCCAAATTGGAATTTCAGGAGTTCACAGAAGGACAGAGAATTATACAGGCTTCATAGATATGTTCTTTTGTCAGATAGTACCCTAATGAAAAAGTAAAAGCACTGTGACAGAGGGCAGTAAATAAAGTAAAAGCATAAATATAGCTTAGAATGGTTCAAAATAAAATATTTTACAATAGCTTGAAGCTCTGGAGTTAGCATTTACCCCAGTAGTTACAGTTTGTGTTAGAAAATCTGGTAAAAATGAAGCGCAATTTAGTAACTAATTAAACCACTCTATGTCCGTGTCTGGTCTAGTCTGGACTGAAATGATGTAAGAGCAAATTATGTATTTCATTTAACGTCCATCACATAGCGCATTTCTCTGGATAAATTCCATGGCTTTCCAGTAGGTCCCTGGGCGAAAATTTAGCTTAATGATTCTGTGCGATAGAGAGAGATTGTGATGGGATTTTATTCCACAATTCTTATTCAGGCAGAACTCCAGCAGGAGGGGATTAAAATTTTATCTGAAGAGTTTGTAAGATGTAGTTTCCAGGCAGCTACCTGCTCCCTTTCCAATAGCACTGCCTTCATTCCTACTTCCAAGATGGCAATGGACGGTTATGTGCAAAAGTTAAGAGGTATCAGTGCATGAAGAAGCTTCTTCATGTGCTATAACACGGGACTGCTGTAGCAGAAGAACAGTCCCATTCTCTTCTCAGTAATGTTATTCTGAACGCAGTTCAGCTGGGTTAATGACTCTTTAGCTGGGTGAGAGTGTAATACAGATCATCCCACAGTCAGAATATAACTCCTAATATTATATTTTCCCCTCAAAATATAGTTAGTTGCATTAAAGCCAACTTTTCTACTTTAGGTATGCTACTAAAATTTCCTACTATCCTGTGTACTTATAGGTAATTTTCAAATATTAAGAACTCTACTAATCAAAAAGTGTTCTGGTTAAAGAAAATTTTGTAGCAGGAATTTTGAGCAGAGAGGCCTGTCTGAAAACATGGTGTAAGTTTGGCTTTTACTTGTCACAGGAATTAATATTGCTAAAGTTCAGGCTTAAGGAAAAATAACTACTTTCAACTAAAGCCTCATTTATTTTGGATTAAAACTATTTACATATATACATGTATATGTGTATATCTGTGAATATCTTAAAGGGGCACATCATCAGCTAATAATAATTAGCATGTCTATGAAATATGGTTTGACATTTTTGACATATACTGCCATAGGCATGCCTCACTGCTACAGTCGTCCATTACCTCTATGGTTGTCTTAGGAGGAAACATCTGTGAGAAAGCTGTGTCTTTGATCTTTTGGTTCTCATTATTCATGCCTCCCACCCTGCTCCTTTCCCTGTACTATACAGATAACATCCCACTGATTTCTAGAAATGCTCTAGTATAGAAACAAAACATTTTTTTTCTGTGTGCGTAATACATAATGTTAGTACCCTAAGGTGGCACTGTCATGGAACTCCAAATAATATGTTTGCATGCCTGCAATACAATGGCATAGGAGCGTTATAGCTTAACATAATGTTATATGCTACGTATGTATGTATAGTTGACACAGTGCTAAAAGACGTTTTTCAAAGCTTATGTTTTGTAGCTTTATGTTTTCTCATGACTTTTGGGCAATGAAAGCAAGAGAGAAAAGAAACTCACTATAAACTCAGCAGGAATTGCAATTTATATTTCCTTCTATCTGTATCATAGCTGATTTTGTTGCTGGACAATACAGATACATGACCAAGAACTTAGATTTAAAACAAAAATACATTTAATCCAATATGTGTCAAATTTGGAGTACCGCTTAAGCGATACTTTTCATTAATCTAAAGGAGAATGTGGGTTACCAACCAGGGTGATGTTTAAAGGCCAGACCTCCAGTGGTATTTGAACAGTTACTTGAAGTATAGTACAGGATAGGGAAATAAATACCTGCCTGCTGAAGTGGTTTGGGGTTTTCCATAAGGATTTGAATATTTTGGTAACTGCCTCTTATGAGATTTGAAAATTCACTCACAAATGTTTTAGAAGAAATAGGTCACATGGATATCTTTCTGTTCATTAGAAGATGGTAATATTCATATCTGAGGGGTGCTCTGAGGTGTTAATGTGCCAGTATTGCATTTAAACATGATGGAGAAAAAATGGGTCTGGAGATGGAGATATCAGTTTGACTATCCAAAACTTTGGAGATCCATATTGGGGAGAAATTCTGCTTATCCACAGATATGACTACAAAGTATGACATTTTTTGCTTCGGCAGGCAGTCTTGAAGAAAGCTGAAGTGCTCAGTCAGTGATACAGAGGAGCAGCAAGACAGTTTGAAGCCCTGTATCTCCAGGGCACTATGGGAAATGCTCATAGTTTTTTATTATATTGGTGCCACAGGTAGAACAACTGCGCTCCTCTCCCCTGCCACCTTAGCAGTTCTTTACAGTAACCTCGTTGCTGCATTTGTGCTGAAGGCATCATGAATTAAGTCACTAGATGAAGCTCTGAAAGAAGCATGAGGTTTAATATAATAATAACCTGTGTCATGTTTTCATTTTTTCTTTTAATCTTCTAGGGTTTAGTTTAATCTTTAGCTATGAGCAACCAGGATTATGGGATTATCGCATAACTGCCCAATATCAGTTGAGTAGTTTGCATAGTCTTTTGAACCAGATGTGCATCTAAAAGGTCCAAACCTACTTTTGTCATATACATGTGTCAGTACTGAACCCACCTGGTGGTCTTTATTTCTCCTTGTTTATTTTCATAAAATTGCATATACTAAAGTCATGTTTAAGTGGAAGAAACATCAGGAACTAGTTTGGGGAATTTTCCTAACAAATTTTAGCATTGTGTGACCATGTATGATCTATACTGTCTTCAATACTTCTGTTGAATGGAGCATCCTCTGCATATGAATCAGAATTGTCTATGCACTTCCCAGATCACATGCATCAGAAATTTAATGAAAAAATCAAATTGCAAAAATAACTGACTTTGCCATTCTTTGTCTAAGAAAGCATTTCAAACTATTTGGTTGACCTGGAACCTCTTTGTTTTTTTTCCAGAATTTACATTGGAAACTTTTTTCATGTTTCGGGGACTTTTGGAAAGCTTTGGTATGGTCTTTTCGGCTATCACAGTGAGAGATGGAAACACCAGGAAAATGCAGCAGCCACTGCCAAATCCAAAGCAGTGTGTTCTTGCAAGGAGGTAGTTCCTTTGTGAAGGTCTTGTATGTTTGGAGTACAGCTATCATCTCAACCAGGTCCCTGGTTCACCCAGGTGAAATACAGTATTCCAAAGAGGCACAAATGTTTTTATGATCATACGAAATGGTGCAGTTCTGATCCTAACAGGTGCACATTTCAATACCTGCTCTGCACAAAACAACAGAGAGAACTCAAAACAATCAGCAAGCTGTCAAGTGGAAAGCAAAACACTGCCTGCTACATTTCAGTCTACTGATTCTTAGCTTACTGGGTTTAGCTTTCTGAGGAATGTTTCTTTATTAGTAAATGAAACACAAAATTAAGATATCAGTATACCACTGAAGAACATGGAAGAAAGAAATACATCACACAGACTTTTATCTTTATTGGGAAGGGCCAGCATTAATGCTTTTCAGGCTCTTACATGTTGTTACCTGGAAGGGAAGTCCCCAAAAACCTAAATACTATCATCTAACTTCCTTCGGGTATCTGGACATGCTTACTGATTACGTTTTTGAGACTGCACCCTCTCCTCAAGAAAAAAAAAACGAGGAAAACAGCCCAATGTGGAACCAGTGAGAAGTTCCTCCAGCTGGAGGGACATGAGGTGTAGCTGGCAGTGACACTCTTCACTGGCTTTGGTGGAGCAGTCATATTACCAGCGCTCCTTTCCTAGATACTTGAGCAGAATAGCCTAATATTAAATAAGTAGCTGTTTTGAGATCTACATGTTTTTTCATGTCTGAGACAAAGACAAATTATACTAAATCAAAAGAATAAACAATGCTAAATCAGAAGAGTTAAAACTTAAATTGCTTTTACTAGCTTCGATCGCATGCTGAATATCAGTATTTTAAAATCCATGCATAATTCCCCCAATCCTTACATAATGAAGATAAAAGTATTGCACAGTGGTAGCAGCTGCTGCAGGCAATTTAAAACCATGGCTATGCCAATGGAATTACTTTTATTTTCCTCTGTCATTGTAATTTGACTTTAAATTGCATTTTAGTGGCTATTGCTCTAGGTTAAAGTTTTTGCTTTTCTATTTAGAATTTTCCATTCAAAAGAAAATAAATCACTTCCTGACTTACCTCTTCTTTAACAAAATAAATGTGATTTTTTTAAAAAAAAAAACTTTCTTCGTAATAAAAACATAGCATCTTTTCTATAAATCTTCTGAGGTCCTCTGTACTACTGAGCATGCGCATAAGTAAAACCTACTTTTCATGAAGTTCTTGTTCTAAATTTCTACATATTTATACTGCTTGTTAACTATTACAATATGTAGCAGGATTTGGTCAGTGCTTGGATATAACCAGAGGTTTTCAAAGAAGAGAAAAATTCAGGCTTTGGTTGATGGCTAATATTGGTAGAATGAGAGAAATACATGAAATGACATCAAACATCAGTTTGAAAAAAATAATTTCTTGAGCCTGTGATTTCTTGCGCCCATTGGCAATCAGTCTGGCTGAGGCTCTATGAAAACAGAGGAGCATGTTTAAAGATGTTTCCTGCATAGGTTCTGAGAGACCTTGCGCTGGTCACTGTTGGAGTAGTCCAAATGGTCAGATACAGCATGGCCACAACCTGGCACTGTGCCAGAACTGAGGTTTTTCTAATCCATTGAATTTGGAGACTTTTTTTTCCTGATTCCTAATTAGTACCCATCTGTTTGATGATCTGTCTGCCCATCTGTCAAGGCTTTTACAGGATTTTGATCCTTGTTGTATTTTAGTCTGCAATTATTTGGACTCCCCTTGGATGTGAAGAAGCACACATTTGCCTGAAGAATAACCCCATGAGCAATGTTCAAACATTCAGATGAAATTCTTATTTTTAGAGGTACAAAGTTTGTGGTTTATAAGCAAATTTCTTTCTGAGCATCTTTTGGTTAGGGTATAAACATCCTGTTACTTCTCTGGAAGTGGCACACTGCTTTTTAGAGTTTAACTTCACATGGTTTAAAGAACGACTTCAAGAAACAAAGTGTACTTTTATTAAGTATACAACACAATGTATTAAAAAGTAGTGATGAGTATTAGTTCTTGTGTCTTCCAAATATACACTGATATTGTTGATAGAAAAGTGGGACCTTTAGAAGGACCCGAGGAGGGTCAGCATAGCTAAAGAAGAGAGTAAAAAAGGAATCCCATGAAAACGTTAATGACAAGATGAAGAAAGTTAAAAGTACTGTGAACCATGGCAAATTAAATGTAGATATACAATAAGACAGTCCAAAAGCTGTTTGAGGAATCCTTTTTGAAAAACATAAAAACTGCTAATAAATCCTTTCTCCAAATGCATCGGAAGCAACAAGCTGGCTAGAGCACCTTTAGGACCACAGAAGAATTCAGAGAAGGGTGTAACAAGAATTTTTTTTTTTTTTGCCATCCTTCCTGTGGAAGAGCTTGAGCATTGTGGAGCTTGTCTCTACAGGCACATCCATCACATCAGTGATCAGTGGATGTGCCTCAAACTGAAGCCTAAGTGGAACAGACTGAGCAGCAGAGCAACGTGACAACATGAGCAGTAACAAGTTGTCAGGTCCAGATGGTGCCGCTTAAGAATTCTGAAGGAACCCAAGGAGGAAGCAGTTGAACCAGTCATTCTGGTATGCGGGCTCTTTTAGAAACTCCATTGGTACCAAAATTAGGTTACATGACACTAATTTTTAAGCAGGATTCCAGAGACCTGGGAAACTATGGGAAGATCTGGGGAACTACCTGACTGCTGAGCTTAACATCTGAAAAACTATCAGAAAAACAAAGGGCTTGTACTGCACAAAACTATGAGGTATTTTTGATGGGCTTAGTGTCAGATTAAAAAAAAATCTTCACACTTTTTTAGGCATCTGTTATTCCATTATTCACCACTGCTGGAGGTGGGGTTGTGATCTAGGGGGACCTTTGATCTGATCTTGTACATCTGCTTGTATGTTCTCAAAGTATTAAGCATACATTAAGGAAGCAGAAGCAAAGGTATTTGAATATGGAAACTAAAATATACAATATGTAAAACATTTTAAAAATATAATGATTAAATGCAAAGTAAAAGCATTGATGATATGACAAAAAATATGAATAGAAATGTATGTCTAACCATGCAGATGTTTTTCTCAGTGACATGGAAAGAAAAGTCAATCATGCGATTTTTAAATCCAGAGTTAACTGCTAAAAGTACTACTGAAACCTACTCTTATAATGAAGGTTATTTAAGATCTGCAGATGATTTAGTCATGAAAGCATTTATGTGATGCTTAGATGTTTCACAGATAGAGACATGAAATCTCTATAAAAATAAGAAGTAATCAAGATTCATTTCTAAAATAAACTGTTGTATGACTTCACTGCTCCCCTTTTCATTCACATCCAGCACTGAATATCTAACTTTGAAGTTATATATTTGTTCTATAGATAAAGATATATAAAGATATATTGGGATATTGAAATTCTTTGTGATTTCATTGGCTTATAGTTTCATGGATTTGGCCATATTTGTGACTCACCCCACAAAATTTCCTTTAAAATAGCACAAGGTAGCTATTGTTCTAATAATGTCTCTAATTCACCAACTTTATGGTATCTGACAAGGTATCTCATCTAGCAGATGTCATAGGTGTTGACAAATGAAAGATATTCTATCCTTCACAAGTTTATTCCAAAGTAGCGTCTTGGAATTTCTGTATCAACACAGAGAGAAAAACATAAGCAATATTTGGAAAATTTGTATTTGAAAGCCTCAGTTAGAATTAGAGATATCTTATACTAAGTAATCATCGAAACCCCCATAAATTATATTATTTTATATTTGGAAACTCTTTGGTATGTGTATGATTAGAATTTAATAAAGACCTCCTGCTTCAGGGTAATGTAGATATTTGGGCAAACATCAGGTAGCCTCAAATGAGTATTAAAACTAAAATAATCTTATGCTGCACAATAGCTCACTCCTTGGGCTTCACTGTTTGAAGTAAGATTTTGTAATTCAATGTTCATAATTGCTCACTGAATGCTTGGTTATAAAACCAAATTAAAAAACAAACACTCATTCTGCAGTCAGTATTTGCCCTAATTAATAAGTAAAAAAATATATAATAGCAGAAACCTCTTTTAATCTAACTAGTCCAGCATGCAATAGCTCTGCAGGTACAATATGTGCATTCTTAATTACTTTGTACGTTAAAGGGGGATATAAATATAATTAACATACAAAACCCTTAATATCTCAGCCTACCACTGAGGTGCTTAACTTA
Organism: Crypturellus undulatus; assembly: GCA_013389825.1. Taxonomy (NCBI): domain Eukaryota; kingdom Metazoa; phylum Chordata; class Aves; order Tinamiformes; family Tinamidae; genus Crypturellus; species Crypturellus undulatus. The sequence goes on along the minus strand of VWPW01008021.1, from coordinate 448,634 downwards.
GCTTTTTTACCTGTAGATATCAACCATGTTGTATTCAAGACACCATCACTGTAATTGAAAAAACTTTATCTACCCTCCAGGACTTGAGACTTTTGATTTGAGAAACTGAAGGACAATCTACTGACTCTGGAAAAACAAATCAACTCCAGGAGTAATACCCTGACATCAATGTTCAGATAATGCATACGCATCGATTTAACTGCATTCATTTAACTTCATGAATTTAAGTTCATTATCGGAGGTAAAAACAAATGATGTTTTATTATGCTACAAAGTTCACTTTCATACAGTATTTTAGACCTTCAAAGATAAGGCACCAGAAGTACAAAGGATAACAGAAACCTTCCATTCTTTCAGTCTCTCTCTTGAAAAACTGAATATAGATGTCTTTCATTGTACAAGATATAATAAGATTAAATTTATATTTCACATATTCATACCTTTTTTCTCTTATTTATTTACATTACTTATAAACATAGTTGGAAGCAGGATCAAATTTATGCATGTTCCTATAAGCTTAGACTGAGTCAACAGTCAGGTTGCATTTTAAAGTACTTAGTCATAAATCTCGGAGTCACTAATGTAAACTAACTGTAGCTAGTAATGTGATGATGAGACTTCAGGGAGCTCGTATGTCCAGAGAAATAGCAACTACTATTGTCAGGAAATAAATTCCCAAACCATAAATTCGCCATCTGCTTGAATTGTACTCCTCTTCGTCTGTAGGGTATGATATGTTAGATAAAGCAGTGCTAATAGACTTTCTTTTTTTAACACAGAAGTTTGTTATGAACACAAAAACTTGTTATGAACACAGAAGTAAACATATAAAACCTTAGAAATCTAGATTTATCAGGGAATGAATTGTTCTGTTCATACCTGTAATTGCTGCTTATACTAATCATCAATAAGAAACAAATAAGCCATAAAAGCTTGCCCTTACTGTGGAATTTTAGCTTAAGTTCTGAGGTTAAGGATGATAAGTAGTAAACTTAAGCACATAAAAACACTGTGTCCCACAGCAGGATCTGTACTCGAGGTTCATGACACATTAACACGTACTGCTAGACCCCATAAGCAGCACTTAGAGATTCTTGTTTAATCTTGTTTAATCATATTTATGGTCATTGCATAAGTTATTTTTTAATTGCTTGTAATCACTAATTTAATGTGTTTTCATTAAAACTCTTTATCTCTGATCCATAAGCTTCTCTGAGTTGTTAAACTTAGCTGGTTAGGCCCCCAGTCTTACACAACTTGTTTTGAGTAACAGTTTGAGTGCAATTGCAGTATTAGAAAGCGCTGATGGCAACCCATTGAATAGACCGTATTGTCTTTAAAGTATTGCTTAAAAATAGAAGAAAAGAAGCAAGGGCATCTTGCTTGTCCATATAATCTTAAATTTCTACTTGGAAATGTTTACAGCTACAGTCAGAATGATCCCTGTTTAAATGCTGTCAGTTTGCTCATGCACCTTTCAGATATTGCTGTCCTGAATCATTTGTAGAAAAGCAGGTCACTGTGAGATAAATGACCCCTCATATTTGCTGGTATCATGACTCACTGAGCTTTCCTCCTCATGTGTATTTTAATTATTAAAGTTTACTGTGATGTCTGCTTTGCTCTTTACTTTTGAGTTGTTTAAGGGTAGTAGAGATGTAAATATCATTGACAAAAGGTAATCCACAAACAAACTCTGACTGATGCTATTATTTGAATTTCAAAGCCAAAAGGCAAAGCAATTTAAGTAAGTGAATCCATAGGAATTACTGTATTTTAAATAGATTTTTTTATAGGCTGTAATATGAACATATGAATACATAGACTGAGCAGACATTTTATGTGCTCCTGTGAGGAGATGCTAATACAATCATTTTGACTATATGAAGAATACACTTTCCATATCTTAAATATTTTGATATAGATTTTACTATTAACTACATTTTCTCTAAAATTTTTCTCTAAAATTAATTTGAATGTGTGCCAAAATCTTCCCTTTGCTGTACAGTATAACACAAAGGATTAATCCAGTTTTGAAATTATAGGGTAAATTCTATCTTCGTAGGGCTTTAGCACTTAGATTACTTATATCCAACACTATAGTGTTATGAAACATTTTCTATGCTTTTTTTTCTACACAGACAAAATGTGTGTTTTAATTTGCCTTTCTGCACACTTGTGTAAATCATGTACATATGTTCTAAGAGTTTCCACACTAGACACATATCAGGCTTTAGGGAAAGCAAGCTCCTCATTTTTCTATACATAAAATTGTGTCTTGCCTGAAATAGAGCCTTAATTTTTCTTTAGTTACAATTTTGATGAGTTTTATAAAAATCTTTAGAAAGTCCAAGTGCACTGACTTTTTGAAGTGTCTAAGGATTATTATTTTCCTTTTTTCTCAGACAATGTTTAAACAATTCAAGACTTTGTATGTGTTGCCATACTTTTGAAGTTAAACCAGTTTTCACAGAAAGTATGCACTAAAGAAGTTGTTAAGGAATAGTTATAGTTTTGCAAGTGATGTTTGATAGATGATTAGTAAATAAAGCTTCAGTCTCTCTACCATTAAAGATAGTAGTTTGCTTGGTGATTTCATTTACAGGCAAGTTTCATTTACAAGTTTAACAAAACTTGGGGAGCTTCACTGCTTTTCCTGGTGCTGGAGGTGGATGGGATTAGAGAGAGTATCCTGGAGAAGAGCACAAGGGGTTAGAGAGGGTCTACACTGGGAAGATCTATGGCTTTTATTATGTGAATCTTTAGGGCTGCAGACAAATTTGCCAAGTCCTAGAAATTTTTCTATATACCTTAGCAAAAGGAGACAGTGGCGATACATAAGCTGTGGAAAGCAGCAAGAGATATTAGAGGAGATATTAGAGTCAAGAATGTATCTTGACAGCAGCCAAGCAGTTGAAGATACTCAATCAGAAATTCAGCCCAAAATTCTTGAAATCAAGGTACTCTATGAGCATAGAATCACCAGTGTTTTCATAGTTGTTCACCACATTAAGATTCATACTGCCAGTCTAGCAAATTTTCGCAAATTTTACTGGTGTAAAGGAGAGAGGAAACAGCTGAATATTGCACAGCAAAACCTGAAGAGTGAAAGAAGAAGCTGAGTGAGAGAGTAAGGATAGGGCTTAGAGGTGGATGGAGAATTTTATTTCACAGAGAGAAAACTCTGCAGATTTATAAGAATATGCTTATTCTTTCGGAAAAAGACAACTGGGTAATACTGATTCAGAGACCCTCTGAATATCCTTTGACTGCTCAGAGACTTGATAGATCATTAGAAGACTCTTTGCCAGTGATTAAACTCTTAACAACCAGTCCAAGAGTCCATGGCATAGGTAAAACCCAATTTCCAGGGTAGAAATTTTCAAAACATTACAGGGTAGATGTAGAAATAGGAGAGAAATTCCTTCATAGTATTAGGTTTCATATACAGCACTGCTTTCATTCAGTTTGTTCTTCCCATTTTTGTATATGTACTTTAAATGAAAAAGAAGCTATCAAACTGAAACCACTATGTAAAAAGGATGGCAGCTTGATGGAGTGTATTCTTGATATTGTATAAATCCATTATACAATAGTAAATCCATCCTTTAAAATACTTCCCTTACAATAGGTGCAAGTTTGCTTAGTTAGGAAAAAATTGCACTACCTTTCAGAAAATTTCTTTTCTGTTGGCAAGACTGTTATTTAACACTTAGGAATTTCAAAATACCTTAAAATTGAGGACTTTGTAATGATTGTAGCAGCTCAGCAGTACTTGTGCCTTCACACTCTTAATCTGCTCCTTTGGATCTTTTTCTAAAAGTCTTGGCTTTGCATTTACATTGTACAGTTACTGGCAGATGCAAGAGATATTAGATTAATACTTGTTATCATTTTTATATCATTTTTATATACTTTTTTTCCCAAAGGCTTCTTGTTTTGTTGTCATTTCAGAACAGTGTCATGAATAGAGAGTGTTACTTTAAGTAATGCTTTTTTTCTTAGGACACTGCAGTCCTAATCAAGCTTGAAAGTTAACTGTGGTCCAAGAATGTATCTATTGAAAGTATTTTAAATATTAGAAAGCAAATGTCAGAAAGCCACATATAGCTTGAGATTTTATCTATTTCCTTCAGTTATCTATTCTAATGGCATTGTTGGATTCAGACATTTCATAATCATGGCTATAACTGAATCAATGCTTTCTTCAATGCCTAGAATGAGAATGCAAAAGCAGAAGAAATAAAAAGAGAGATAAGGACATTTATTAAAATATAACTTTATGGAGTATTGCAGTTGGGACCATATTAGAGTAGAATATCATTTTATTTTAGCTAACCTACAGAAAGATACTTTTAAAATAAGATTTTTATTGCCTATGTAAGAATATCTTCATCTTGGGGGCAATGCTGAAGGGGCAAGACATGCTAGACTGAAGTTAGGCAGCTGTTGTGCTAGGAATACTACTTACCATAATGACCACAATGAAAGGGAAATATAAGGAAGCACTTAATTCCCTTGAGAGGACTCTGATATCCGTGCTAGACAGTGAGAATTGCGCATCAGAGCCTGTAAAACAGAATAATCAAGATGAGAACATGGCTGTGCAGCCCAACAATAGACTAGTCTTCAGTTGTCAGAAGGTAGTCCTGGATTTCAGTATCTATTCCCCAAACTCCTCCAGTGTTTGATCCAGTGATTTCTTTTTTCCTTTTCTTTTTCTTTTTGCAAACAGAATATATAAATACCATGAGGGATAATGCCCTGGTCTTCCCTCTTCCACCTGGATTCCTTCACTGCTTTCAACACTCCTGAATTTCTCTCCATATAATATGAGAAGTTTTAGTTTCTGGCTGTACAATAACTCCACTTCTAATGTGCATCTTGGAGTCCAATTGACTATTAATGACATTGCGAATCTTTTTTTCTGATATATTTGTGTATAGAAAGGGGGGATCTGATTTCAATAGCAACTCTGTTTTTATAGCATACTTCTTTTCTTCTCCCTAAGACTAAAAAATATTCTGTGTAAATGCTCCATGGAAAGCTGTTAAAGTTTGGGATGGATGCTTGTGATGAGGAGTTGAATTTTACTTTCTATATTGCAACCAATTCTCTTTTAATTGACTCCTAAGTTTGGGAGAAGAAAGATATTTTAACCCAGAGAATCATATTTATTCTGAAGCACACACTCCCTTTCTTTTTACAGAAGATAGAATCCCAGCAGTAGTAGATGGAGACTGGAAATGAACTTTGTTCATATGCCAAGTATATCCAGTTCTCTCTAAGGTCATTATCCAAGAAACTGAATCAGGAAAACAAACCGAGTCCTAATTTCAAGCACTGTCTACATAGCCCTTGTTTTTGCTTTTGCTGAAGGAGGTAGGTATAATAAGATGATGAAAACTACCGGAAAACTTCATGTCTCATTTTGTGGGGGGGAAAGGCACCAATAAATAAGAAAAGCTCCGGTAATGTCAGGTTCCCAAAGAAGAAAGACCTTCCAAAATCTGTTCTTTATTTGTAGACCTGGTAGATTTTCAATACGGTAAGTTGAGGGTCATGGCAAATAATTGCTTAGCATGAAAGTTCAGTCATCACATTTCTTTATTTTTATCTGAAATTTCATAGTATTCTTTTTCTTAGATATGGATTACTTGAGAAATTACATTTTCCTTAAAAAAAAAAAAACAAATAAACAAACTCTGTTTCATTTGGGATTACAAAGAAAGGTTGAAAATATAGAAACATATAGGCTCAAAAGCATGCCAGCTGATCTAAGACAAATACTCTCTCTCCTTAAAAACTCTTTCAGAATCTTAAACCATCACAGCTACAGCAATACTATTTTTAAACTCTGCCTTTTCTTTCCAAGTACCATATAATTTTGGATAAGGAAGGAGGCTGATTGGTTTTGAAGAGGTTTACTACTTTGGTGCGACCAATTTGTGAGGCTGTTGTGTAGGTGAGTTTCTGTGGTACCACTGCCTTCCCAGCTTCCTTCAGAAACTGTTGCAATGGCTGGTCTCAGGCCAGGCAAAAGAGGAGATTTGATTTTTTCCCAATTTCTCTAGTTTTGGGGAATTTCCCAAGTAGTTGAACTTGAAAATTAAATGCTTTGAGTCTCAAACTAACTACTTTACAGGGGCTTGCCTTTTTCTAATATTAGAAATTGAAATGATGCAGAGTCCCTGTCAGAGGCTGGCTGTAATATGGAGATCTATGCACTGCTCATGGGGTGACAACCAGCAGGAGCTTATCTGGTCTGCAAGGGCCAGAAGAGGACTGGCTCAGCCCTCTGAAGTTCATTAATCCCATTGCTAGAGTACCAAACATGAAGAACTTAGAATAATTTTATTCACTACAGATTTACAAAAATCAACAATAATAAAAAGCAGTAAGAAATTATTTGTAACCTGTACAGGCAGAAAATATCAGGTACTCCAAATAGAGCCATATAATTTTACAAGCAATTGGAGTTAGAAAGAATATATCAGAAGTACACATATAATGTTTGGGTAGGAATTTGAAATAGAAGCTATACATAGACAGTGAAAAGAAGAAAGAAAATAATTTGTGGGAAATAAAGGCCCAGCATCTTCACATAAATTGTCTCTGGATTGTACAGTTAATTTTCTTACTAATTCAACTAGTTGAAAAGCATAAATTTCCTCATCAGACTCTTTAAGAGTAGGTACTTGAAGAGTACTGGATCTCTTAGGCAGTAATTTTAGCTGATTTAACTGACTTTAAATTTTTAGTCTCATTTTTACTAGAAATGCACTTTTAACTTCAATCTTTCAACTCTTGTTCACCTATTTTAACAACTGTCTGATCATTGAAGTGACTCAACTTCATAAGAGCTTTCTTTTTTTTTTCTCCTGTAGGATGGCATCAAAAAGGCCAGAGGATGTCATCTGCCCTGTGCGGCCTTTCTATGAATGTCAACTTCGGTTACATTGAGCCTGACATCCATGGCCATCATAATCTGCTTTCTCAATGAAGGTCTCTCCTGGTTAGTTGTAGAGGATGCATTCTGAAGAATTTAAAAAGAACTTCTGAAACTCCATGAGTTTTGGTGCTTTTAAAACATTTGAACCAAATAATAATGATAATAATAAAATAGTAGCTTCATAGAATTTTCTTTCGGCTAATATTGGTGGCTCACAGTGTTGCTTTATCTTTGAAATAGTGACAAGATCTCATTCTTTTTAGTGACTCTTCCCAATTAATGTATTTAAAATTACAGGTTCATTTCTTCAGAAGAGAAGGGAGCAGGAGGACCTAGAATGGGCATATTGTTCCTAGCTGTACTTTGCTGTTTGGGGTGCCTGCAGGAGGGTATCTCTGACTGGAGCATGTTAGGCACAATTTCAGCTTTGTGTCAGATCTCCATTAAAAAGACTTATTTCAAAAACACCATCTTCATCACCCCGTCTGCTGTTTCCCCACCATCCTGGCACTGTCCTTTTTATCTTCTTGTTTCTTCAAGTGCTGCTTCTGCCAGCTCCTGTTGCTTGCTGTTCCATCTCTCAGGAAATGCAAAACTCCCATCATCACAGGGTAGGAACATTTCTGTGTTGCTTCTTCATGACTAGGAGCTAGCAAAGTCCCATCAGCACAACTTGACTGAAGCTCTGGTCTGTGCTGCTCCTTTTCGGCACAGACCCAGGCAGAGCACCATAACTTCAGGAATTCTCCATCTGGGCTTTTTGCTGCCATGGTTGTTACAAAGAAGTCTGGACATGGCACTTGAGCAGGACACAAGCACCACAGGGGCAAAGGTGGAAGCTGTCCAGGATGTTATGATTTTGTGGACAGCCTCTGCAGACAGAGGGTGGCTAGTGCTGGAGTCCTTGACCTCTTCTCTTGGCTCCCACTTCAGTGTATGCCTGCATAGGTGGATTAAAGTTGTGTTGGTCACGAGTGGGAGCCTGAAATCGCCCCAAGCTGCTCAGTTTGTTCAGAGCACAAACATGCTGATTTTGGCACTGGCCCAAATGCAGGATGTTGCTGCATCATGACGCTGATGTGTCATGATCCAGCTGTTCCTCTGATGTTGAACACCTCCATTTGGAGAATGGAGAGCTTGGAGCTCCAATCCTTGGCAAGGATTGGAGTTTTTTGTATACCGGCCTGACTGGGAGAGTGATGCTTCTTTCACCTGTGCTGCTAGTGCCATAGCTAGTCTCTTTTCTGTGAGTTTAGGGGGTAAAAGGTGGGTTCCTCGTCAGTACAAGTCTACTTCTTGATAAAAGATATGAAAGACAAACAAAACTGTTAGAACAGTTAGTAAAAGGACAGGACCTTGAAGCTGTAAGCTCTTGCTGCTTCCTCCGGGCCAGCAACTATTAGATGGAAGGGTCTCTCTCTCTCTCCTGCTCCCTGTACTCTCTAAAAATATGCTCTTCCTGTATAGGCTCTTGCCACTATTAATATCTATGTGTTCAAGGAAACTGCTCACTAGAATTGTGGAGAAGGCACAAAAATTGTGGAGACTATAGAATGAAATGGATCTTACTTAAATCCTGACGCCAATGAAAACACTCTCTCTAGATCATACGTCTTTCTCAGCAAAGTCAGTCTTTCCACTGAGGTCTCTTGCAAGTTCATTTACACAATCCTTTTTGCAGAGGTTCACAGTTTTTTATCTTCCACATTTTGTTCACCTCTTGCTTCCTACTCCATTATAGACCAGTCTCCTCTCAACCTAAGCTACAACTGCATTACCGGGGTGCTACTGGCTAGGAGTGGCCAGAATACCCAGGAGCAATCCCCTGATATTCAACTTCTGTTTCCTGTTTATTGAATGAAGAGCTTCTCCACATTAACAGGAAACGCTTGATTCCGAGGTATCCTGGAGTCTGGTGAACAGAACACAGGAAGGACGAATTCCCAATCTGTGCAACCCAGAGGTCAAGTGCTGCTATAAGGTATTTGCTGACTCCATGTTATTTAGAAAAAAAAAAAAAAAAAAAAGAAAAAGAAAGGGGGAGAGATAAGTAAAAAAAAGTCCATGTGTCTCTGTCAAAAGTCACATATTGAGTTTGTCTGGAAAGCATCTTATCCCAGGGGATGATGGGATCAAAAAAGTCCATGCCAAGCCCTTGGAAGTCCTCAATGCACACTGAGAGAAGGGCAAAATGGCCCAAAGCAATGTTCAGGCATAGCAAATGTGCATCACACCAGCATTCAGACGTAGGATATTGCAGTTTGCTTTAGAACAACTGCCAGTTTCTGAAATCAGGTCATTCTGAATAAAACCACTGATGGGCTATTAAACTTGATTTTGGCTAGCTGTGGCTTTTCATATTGGTACCTACTGTCTGCAAAAGGACAAAAATGACATGGCTGTGCACGCAGCCCATAAAACCCCTGCTGCTGAGCATAGAAATGTCACATGGAAGTCTAGACTGCCTATGTCCAAATTGTGAGTGAAGGATCACCATTTCGATTTTTTTTTTGCATACCTTTGCTAAAATTATACACACATTTGCAAGAACAGTTTTGTACATTCATTTTATGTATATAAATAGGTCATGATTTTCCTTTGAGTTGACAGCGTTCTGTTTTTTTATTCCCAAGAATCTGTTCCTCTTTCAGAATCGATCCTAAGAACATCCTACTTAAAATTCTAATGTAATTTCATTTTAGAGTCTGTGAGTGGGTGTTGAAAGGTTTTGTAGGAGCCAATGCACCAATTCACGCTTTAGAAATTGTCGCTTGGACTGTTTTGGGTCACTGTGGCCACTCTGTGACTGTAAAATGAGGCTCGCAGAACTTGCATTTTTTATTTGCTTTTATTTTGTAAAATTGCAGCTTCTACAAGAAGAAAGCTTCACTTTCCATAATAAATAAATAAATGACTGAGTAGAAAGCCTTGCCTCATGTGAGCAGATAAAAGCTTAAAATGCTACACAAATTATACGTACAGGCTCAGAACCAGAAGGTTCATAGGAACCAAAAAATATTTAGAGAAATTATAAAGAAGAAACAACCCATGATATTCTTAGCATCCTAACCTTTACACTGTGAATAAATGGAGTTGGTAAGACAGTGGCCTGATCAGAATCCTTACCCTCTAACTATTTCCATTTTTACCTCTGAGCCCTGTACAAAGGAAAATATGTGTCTGATAAATCTCCTTCCAGTCACCTTTGGAATGAAAAATACAGGAATACTATTCTTGTGCTCAGAACGTGAAACTAAAGATTGCTTTTTTTTGTTAGAACTCAATTATTTTTTTTTCTTCCAAAATGCTATAGTTTAGAAAAGCTGCAGTCCCATTAATGATTGATCCTGTGCCTGCAGCCCTGTGCCCCGTGCTCTAGGTGGCCCTGCGTGTGCAGGGGGGTTGGACTAGATGACCTCTAGAGGTCCCTTCCAACCTTAGGCATTCTATGATTCTATGATTCTATGATTCTATGATCCCAGCTTCTCTTCATCTGCCTTTTTCCCTTGCAGTATCTAGGAATATATGGACCCTAGGACCTCTTGTGAAGAGGAGCAGCTGTGATCAATATAACAATACTAAGGGTGGCAGTACTGAATTTCCCACCAAGGTGTGTATGGAGGGAGAGAGAATTAAAGTAAGCAAGAATTAAAGCCCTTTTTCACTTCTATCCTGCACTGGTGGCAATACTAACTAATACTAACTCTTCCCAGCAAAATGACAAAGGGTCAGTGGTGCTCCAGCAGAGTGCCAGTGAGAACATCCACTTCTGAAGGATGGGGAAAAAGGTCCTGGAGTCATCACATATTTTCTGTAAATGCCATGGGGGTGAGGTCCCTTCGGGACAGGGATTTTCCCTCTTTCACCAGGACATGGAGACCACTGCAGGACAAGAGCTCTGTTCGAAAAGAGACTCTACTCAACCTAGTCCAAAGCCATGATGGTGTCGCAATGCTCAGTGAGATGATAGGAGTGCTGTTTGTTAACCAGACTGTGAAAGTTTCAAATATGACACACATCCTGCACCCTTACTCCTCCATTCTGGGATTTCATTAAAAATTTTGATCTGTTCATGACAGAAACAAGACTTTGATGAAGAAAGAATGCAAGATTGTCTGTCTCATATTTTACCTACAAAGGTATATATGTTACCAGTGAAACAATTGTTTTCTTATTCACATGCTGAGTTAAATTAGTTACTGCCAACTTCAAGCATTCAAAAATCATGACTAAGGTCTTTCAAAATACCATGAACTTCAAAGGATATATCTTCTGTTTTACCTTCTGGTTTTAAGTCATTGGAGTTCACATTTTTTTAAGCTTTTCTCTGAAAGCGAAGGAATGATTTATTTCTTCTTTTGGTTTCTAAATTAATATGTTCCTATACTTAAAACAAAAAAAACACCAAATAATATGAAACTTGATAAAATCTTTAGGAATTTCTATATTTTAAGGGACCATATTTTCCTATCTTTGATTTTTTAATACGAAACACTGCTTCCACTGCAGTATTCTATCCACTACAGGATAGGATATTGTATCCACTGTATTATATATGTTATAGTGTAATGTTGAATTAAAATAGAGGAGTGTTTCAAAACACAACTTTTATTTTATGGTCCTTCTGTCAATTCCTCATGCCCACTGTGCTACTGCCTAGATGCAGGGACAGGATGTGGGTGCCCCATTCAGAGCTGAACCTGTAAGTCCTCTTTTCTGCCATTTGTGAGGATTCTTGTGTGCTCTGACTGCAGTCAAATGGTGGTTCTGAAATTAAGCTTCTGCCTTGTCCTCTCACTTCACTCCAACAGGAGCCTAACAGTGACCATTGCCTTGTCCTTAAATCCTGGGTTCTGGGCAGCAAAGGAAGGGGGACGAATCTTCACTAACCTTCAGGATCATATGGAGAAAATGAGAAGAAAGAACTCAGAATGAAATAACATAACTGAGGTACAGGACAAAGACAATATACATAAGGCAACTGAAATAATTTTTTCTTGAAATTCCATATTTTTAAGTCTATTATTTAATTGTTTCAACTTTTGAGAGACATTCTGAAAACCTTGGATTTGGTTTTATAAGCTTCTATTTTGAAGAGAAGAAGATATTATTTATTTACAACTTCCTTTCCTTGAATCCCAAGAGATTGGCTACTGTGTTTGCCATCAGTGTTCAAACCCTTACAAATCACTGTAAAGTTATGCTAGCTGCTTGTAGCTATTTTTTTTCCAATAAGTTGAAGCCCTATCTATCTCAGTTTTACTTTGGAATATGACATGAAGTCAAGCCACATCTCCTTAATCATTTTTGAAAAGTTTGCTTAAAATTGCTTTACCCTTAGTAAAAAACTAGTGTTTTGCTGCTAGAAAATGGAGTTTCTGTCATCAAAATCTACTTCCTGACAACCCTTTTTAATCCTTAAACCCTATCGTTTAATCATAAGCAACATCTGTTGCTAGCTAGAATTTTATATTTCACTTTGCAATAAAAAGTTACATTTTTTTCCATCTCAGGCAACTGAATCGTGCAACACAGACTTTGACTTTGAGAACCTAGATTTGACAGAGTGGCCTTCTAGTTGGGACAGCAGTGAATGACATGTTTTCAGAGTTTTGATGCATATCCTCCATACTTCTATATGGAATCATAGAATAATTATGATCAGAAAAAAACTTTAAGAACGAGTCCAACCATAAACCATTCAACACCATGCCTACTAAAGTAGGTCCTTAAGTGCCTCATCTACATGTTCCTTGAACACTGCCGGGGACGGTGACTCCACCATTTCCCTGGGCAGGCTGTTCCCACGCTTCACCACTCTTACCGTGTAGAAATTCTTCCTAATGTCTAACCTGAATCTTCTGTGGTGCAACTTGAGGCCATTTACTCTCATCCTCTTGGTAGTTATTTTGGAGAAGAGAACGACCTCCACCTCCCTACAACCTCCTTTCAGGACATTGTAAAGGGTCTCCCCGCTCTGAGTCCCTCTCTGAGTCTCCAGACTACATAACTCCAGTTCCCTCAGCTGTTTCTCATAAGGTCTGTGCTCCAGACCCTTCGTCAGCTTCATTGCCCTTCTTTGGACATGCTTCAGCACCTCCATGCCTTTCCTGTAGTAAGGAGTCCAAAACTGAACACAGTATTCAAGGTGCAGCATGTGTGTGGATGTGCATATGGTCTGCTAAATCTAGGTAAGAGCCCATGCAAGAACTGGACTTTAATTAGTCATTCAATGGGCATGGCATGACCTTTAAGTCTGAAATAGATCATTAGTCAAGTTTTTTTGCAAGCTCTTCCCAGAGCTCTAGCAATGGCACTAAGAGGATGATAATAAGGACAACAGAACTAAGTGCTGCAAAAGGCTTAGAGTACTGACAGGTCCTGTGCACTGGATCATTTGACATTGACATTTTCTCTCTTCTTTGGAAGAACTGGGATCTTGTGCTCTGACAGCATACAGAAAAAGAAATTAGCAGCATATGTTGCACTGACAGATGTGCTGCTTATTTTTTATGCAACTTCAATAGAGTCAATGCTTCCCTGTCCCAGTTTACCAGAACCAGAGGAAAAGGTTATGAAATATTTTCTCACCAAAAAAGTCTTGTGGTAGTCTCAAATTGAATGGTCTTCTCCTTTCAGTTACTGCAGTTACTCCTCTTGATATTCTTGTCTATAAGGCAAGAGTGGAATTTCTTTAGTGTGAATTGTTCAGTAAATATCTGCAAATGAGAAGTTATTGTAACTGGCCTCCTACCTAAACAGATAAGAGCATTACAGAAATGAAAAAAAGCCAAGTGCAAGAGGTGAGTCCATCGGGACATGAGGGAGCTGTCACTTCCCTGTGAGCATCTCCTGGTGTGATAATGCACAGCTTGCCTGCGGCACATCAGCACCTCCGCATTGAGGCAGGTTTCCCTCTCTCTCCTGCCTGCTGAGCCATGTGATGTCCTTTTTCTTCATGATCTCACATGGTAAAATTGTACAGACTGTCTGGTTTAGCAGGAGCATATAAATCTGAGAAAGGAGATTCTCCCCTCCTAATTTAAAAATTGTTGTTTAAGATGCAGACAAAAAGCTGGAGGACTAATCTTGTTAAAAGCAGGTTTCTTTTACGAGCACTCTATTATTTTCATGTATATTTATGGAAAAATTATTTGTGGGTGACAGGTTGTATAAAACCTTTATTTTAACCTTAGAAAGTTTAAAATAGCATAAGAATCTTTGAAGTGTTATTTTAATGTCTGTAGCCTAGATTCAACCAACTACATAGGAAATGCTGACAAAAAATTATCATAAGAGCATTTGATGTCATAACTGGTTGCAAGCAAGAATACACCTGCGAATTCAGGCATTTATTTTAATTGTGGAATTGTGACCTGAAAGATCTTGAAGTATCTTTTGTTCTGAAGCAGGAAAGACAGGAGGCGTCTCTCTAGCAACTGTTAAGAAAATGAGTTGGTGTCTTCAGGGATAATTCTTGGAATAGATTCACCACAGAACTTTTAGAAATACTTTTAAAGCTCAAGTGCATTTATGTGAACAGTGAGTTTGAACTTGCCTGAACCAGAAATTCATCTTGTAGTAAAGCTGAGCTGAAACTAAACCTATTCCAAGAGGTTTAATTTTCAAAGATATATTTATGCAAATTAGACATATTAGACATATTATTTCAAATCTTTTCTCAATTCCTCCTTGCCTCCCTTTGTTGACATGATATAGAGCACTTCATTGTTTTTAGCTCATATAATGCTGCATTGATCGTTTGTGCTGGGAGAGAATCAAAAACATCCCTGTAGTGAAATGGCATCATGCACAGGAGCTTGCTTAGTTCTTCAGAGTTTCAAGTATTGAAGTAATTTACTGCTTAAACTACAGTAAGCTGAACAAACATGCTTACACTTCACCTCCGTGGGAATATACAGTATAAATCTGACAGGCATGGACTGTTGCCAGAAAAATTCCTATTTGATGGTTAGGATCAAATTAGATGTGATGCCTTGACTGGGGATTGGATTTCATGTTTGATATAACTTTGTTTATTTTTCTAATGCTTTGGGACACTTCAGAATATTTCCCTGTGAGGGGGAGCAATAAGACACAGGAAGGGTGGAATTTCTCCCTGAAAAGAGAGATTCTTGGAATCTCAAAGTAAGTAGAATTTCTCTATCCTTTTTTTTCCTATTTTTACTATTTTTTCCCATGTATGTTTCTGATTTCAAGCTCCTCCTTCATAGCATTTATTTTCAAAGGCAGAGCCATTATCTTTTTCCAAGCAAAGATTTCTTTTCTGCTTTGTGATATAAATATCTGAACAAAATCATCATTATTAATTTGCTTATCATCTATAGATGCAATACTTCTACACATATTTATGCAACTGATAGTTTAATAGCTTAGTAAAATATGAAAATCAAATAAATCAGTACTTTACACTTTGGGGGGGTGGGGCACACAGACAAAACTGATATAGATATGTAAAAGAAGGCAAGAGAAAAGCATCAGGAAGGGGAAAGTATTTGTGGCGTAAAAGGCCTTGGAGTGTCCCTTAGCGCAATATTTCTAAAAATGAAACCCACAGAGGCTTACATAGTTGATCCCTGCAGCAAAAAGTGACCTTTTCTTTGGCCACCAGGTCAGAATATCATTGCACAAGTCTGCTTGTCAAGTGCCTTCCACTTCAGCGATTTCATCTGCTTTCCAGCCACGCAAAGTCCTACAGACTGATTGTCGTGCTGACTCATAAGCTGCCCAGCTACATCAGTAAGTAGCCTGAAATTATGATCAATTAATGATTAACTGATGAAACCTCATATAATTAATGCTAGGGCCCCATTTTAGGACAGTTGCCTGCCATGCATAATTTCAGCCCAAGTGATTACTGCTTAATTATGTGAGCAGCCATTGAAAGTAGTATAACTAGTGGGGAATGCTGAGCAGCCCCAAGGAGCTGGACTGCTGACCATGCAGGTACTAAATGGCTTGCTTTATTAACAGCTAGGGAAGCCGAGGTAAAATTCCAGCAAAACCCTTTTATTTTGAATTTATTTCAACATAATTATTATGCTGTTTTCTGGAGGCCTTACAATTTCAAAGTTGCCGGCATCCCGTGTGCTGAGATACTTCTCCCGCGTGCCTTGTCACTGAGTTGCCTGCCCAGCTGCTGGGCTACCAAAAACAGGGGCAGAAGGCACGTGGCCTCCCCATTTAGGCCTGTGGCTCAACACAGGCACAGACCCTTCTGGCCTTATGGAAAGCCAGTTTTCAATTCTTCCCATTTCTTGTTCCAAATCAGAACAAAGGCTGATTTCAACATTTCAGCATTCTCCCTCCTTGTTCTAATAACTGCATACTTCAAGTTTACTGAGCTTGTTCTAAGAAATATTTAATATGGGAAATACATAATCTCTAATGTAAGAATATTTCTGTATATTGTCAGGTAATTTAGCTTTGTAGTTTAACTAAATGCTAGTTAACCATCCATTTAAAATATGTTTTTACTTCAACAGTATTGAGTATTGACTATTGAGACTCCCAGTTAGAGGCTTTCACCCTATTTTGGGATCCACCATCAAAAAAGTATCTCTGCCCTAAGCAGAGAATTATATGTACTTCTTAATTATTTTCTTCATGATGAAACCTATTTTATTTCAAATGAAGTAAGCCAAATATAGACCAAAGATGAAAATGAGAGCATTCAGTAAATTTCTATTGTTATTGACGATTTGCTGAATCACTTAAAATGCTATGTATTCATTTACAGTGTAATGTGGAAATGCTAATATTTCTGACAGTCAGCAGTTATATCCAGCTCTGAATTTTATGCATGAACTATCTGTGACTGAATAGAAACAGTGACAGTCTGACAGATGTATAAACTACAGGTAACAGTTATAATTTATCTAATCAGATTTGATATTTTAAATGTCTGCTTCATAAAAAAATACATTTTTGGTGCAGCTGCTGCTTTCAGTATTCTGACATGATTTCACTGTGCCAAAAATTGACTGATAAATGAAGAAAACAAGTGTCTACTTTTAACCAGTTCACTGAAAATTACTGTATTTATTTTCTCTTCTGTGATACCAACATTTTTGCCTAGCTATTATGAATGGCTTGAAAGGTATTCTGCTTATATGCAGTCTCATGAAGAGCTTTTGGTCAATCTCTACTTCCCCCTATTTCTTTAAGAAAAAAAAAAAAGTTGACATTATCATTGTAACTAACTTAGACCTTCTTATATGAAATAAAATGTAACTGCAAAAATGCACAGTTTTTGAATCATACAAAAATCGAGGCTGATACTGAGCAGGATTCAGCTGTGATTTACAGCATCATCTAGGTCTTCCAAATGAGGTTCAGGCTGGGGTATAAATTCCTTATATTCTTAGTAGCTTCCTGTTTGGCACACTGAGTGTTGCAGAAGAAATACAGATGGGAGGAACTAACTTCTGCTTTGCCCAAGTGAGTTTTAAAATAAATGTGTGTGTTTGAATGGCAACAGTATATCTTTTAACGGATGTTAAGTAGCTGAATCCAATTCTAAAACTTTCATTAGCAAATAATACTTTTAAGGTGAACCTGTTAAAATTGGTTGTATTGGGAGCAGTGGTAAAGGAAAGTTAAGGCAAGAGGCAACTGAGTGTGGTAGGAGCCCATGACCACTGAATACAAAACTTGCAACTTATAGGTAAGAAAATAAATCGGTCGAGTGGGTAGAGATCCATTGCTTTGATTTCAGATTTGTATGAAGGTTTGGAATATATTCTGAAAAATAAAATAAAAAAATCAGAGCTGGGTAGAAACTGTTAAAATTGTATGAGATAAAAAAAGAAATTGCTTAGGATAGGTGGTACCAAACAGAAATAATAACTTTTTTTTTAAAAGTAAAAGCATATGCTGCATTATGCCAGAGAAATTGTGGCAATTATGGAACAGACTCATTTGAGAAATAGTATAGTAAGAAAGCTAGGAAAATGGTCAAAGTTGAGGCTGTTGTGCTGAATAGAATTACTGATGAATTGCAGGGACCGGTTTCTGACATGCTTGTGGGAATTAATGGTATTCCAGGAGGCCTGATGAAAACCTGTTGTGAAGTCTTCTGGGTAACACTGCTCAGCCAAATACAAGGACATCAGGTCCTCATCTGAAGGCCCTCCAAATGAGCAGGGTGACAGTGTCTCATACAAATGGGAGCTGGAAAACCTTGGTTTCTTTAGTCTCACAAAATGAAAGTGCAAGAGATTCTCTGGATACTCACTGGGTATGTTCAAGAGAGCATGGAGAGGTATTTAAGCTGAAAAAGCAAATGATAGCATGGGAATCGATAGATGTGGGTTGGCTATGATTAACAGAGATAGGAGTATATGTTGGTTGATGGCTCAGTATAGTTATTGAGTGAAGGGAACCTGATCCCAGTGTCATATTTTTTTTCCATCTATCTCAGCTAAACAAGAAAATTATTACGTTTCTCAACAAACTTTGCACTTCCTATCTAAGTTAAAGGATTGCAAAGCCTAGCTATCTAAATATTTATTCTGAATTTGAAAGGATTTTGTGGTACAAGAAAACTTATATAGCTAGTGCTCATGCTCTGATTTGTTTTGTCAGTAAATAAGGATTTCTTCTGCAGTGCTCTTAGTCTTGTTGAAAGGCATGTATGTTAGAAGGTTTTCAAAAAATATAGTTAGTCACGTTGCACTACTTACTGTAATCAATCCTTTTTTTTTTGCCAGTGTGGAAATCCCCAGGCTTCTCTCTGGTAATATTAAATGTTTCTAATTCTGTCTGGCAGTGCAATAACATTTTTGAGCTTGAGATCTAATTAAAAACTGTGCTCTTTGATGTGAAACAGATCAAAGTCAAATTTGATATTCCTAACATCCAGCTTTTCTTCTGTTTCCAAATACACTTTTCTATTGTCTAAAACTATTCTGTGGAAGACCAGCACACAGTTACCTTCTCTGTTTGTTTGAAGATTTTTGTTTTTCTGAGATAGTGGAAGACTCTGACACTGAGAGTTAGGCTCAGTGGAATAGATAACACCCATGCACTGGAATTTATGCCTAAATAGAATAAGGAAAAGACTGAGGCATGTTTTCAGCTACTGTAAATCAGGAGTGAAACACCAGAGGTTGATTGATTAATAACTGCTGAGAATATTGCCTAGTGAGTTTTACATAGGAAAACTGACACAACCTGGTAAACCTTTTCCTTTTAGAAGGACTGAAGAAATGATAATATGGATAAAGGTCTGTTTATATAACCCGAGATACTCAATCTAAACTGTTAGAAGCTAGAACTGTTTAGAGATAAATGTGATACCATCCAACTACTTTCCTTTTCCTGAAAATATATCTCAGTCTTTGGACCAATTAAAAGTATCAAAGTTTCTATGAATCAAGAGCTTTCTTGTTTAGCATGACAACCAAATATCATCTGTATCATATTTTGTTTAAGTATTAGTAAAATTTTTTCTGCCTTGTTCAAAATACAGTAAAACAGGAAGATGAAGAAATTGCTGTTTTTTGCTGGACCTTGCCAAGACACACAGAGTAGGGAGGTCTAGAAAAAAAGAAAATTAAAATATTTATTTTCTGTACCACAAAACGGGCCACTATGCCATGTCCTGTAGGTGTCCTTGCTTGTGCAGGAAGGTTGGACTAGATGATCTCAAGAGGTCACTTCCAACCTTGATCATTCTGTGATTCTGTGAATATTCAGACCAAATATCAGTCTACTTCCCAGCTTTTCCTGTTTGTAAGTGCAACAGGATCCTTCCCGGATGGTAAGTCTAATTTTCCTTCGCATGCTCAAGTTGTTTGTTACTTAAGTCTAAGCCCTATAGAAAATAGCCTAATCTGTTTTGCTTTGCATCATTTTATTTGTAAGGTCTTTCTCAAATGATATATTTCTGCCATGGCCATTAACTGAGCAGAAGTGAGAACCAAAAAAAGATTAAAGCTGTGTGAGAACAACCTGAGGGCAGATTCTCCATGAGCCTTACAGAGAAGAGCAACAATGTTCAAAAATACCCAAAGCACCTCCTTTCTGCTCAGTGTGCTTTGCATGAAGTATCCAGAACTGGAGCCTGGAGAGGCAGGTTTGCTCAGGAACTGCACTTTCCCCCCCACTCTTCCAGCCCTCTGTAGAGAAATGGGGGGAAGTGTGAGCTTGTCCTTGGCTTTTGGAGCGGCTCTATTTTGGGAGAGGGAGGGCAGTGGAGGACAGAGAGCAGGTAGCAGCCATCAGAGATGCACAAAAACATCTATTGTCCCTTTGGCCATTAGCAGGTAACTATAAGAAACCACCAGACCTCATCTTGGCTAGAAATTGTTCCTCAGCTTCTAAGTTCCAGATTGTGTCTAAGAGGCATGAGACTTCAGATCTGTCTAATTGCCTGTGTGAAAACCTGATGCACCAAGAAGCCCTGACAGCTACAGGCAGCCTGAGGCTATGTGACTGTGGGGACTACTCAGAGTTGTTTATTTGCCTTGCTTTACATTGATTTTGAAGACTCTTGGAAGTCTTTAAAAGTCTCTTGGAAAAATAAATATTCACAACATGTTGAGTCACTATCTATTTTGTTACATAATAAACTAATAAGGAATCAGTGGAGTTTTGAGAATTATGTTTGTTTTTCTGATAATTTCCAAACTTCTGAGAGCAACGTAAGCGTCTGAGAAATGTGTCCTGCTGAGACTGAATACCAGATAAATTAGTTCATGCTCTGTCTTGACAGTGGCAGAGTAAACCTCTTTTCTTTCTCTCTTTCTACTGAATGGGAGCAATCACCTTTCAGAATGAAAAGCCGATCCATGGCATTCAAATATTCCTTGCTCTACCACTGCTAATGGGGTGTCAGCATTATTTGGTAGTTATGTTAGCCTCGAATTATTGAGAACAATTTTACCACACAAGTAATAGTAATAACTCTGTGGTCATTACCATCTTTTAAATGAAATACTGACTCTCTGCACAGAAATAGATTTTTATGAGGATAAATCTGGCAAAGCCTGAATGTAGAAGGTAAATAAATGAAGCAAGATGCAAATTACACCTTGTTCACTGCTGGAGATAATGTGCTCCTAGTTGTGGAGTTCAATGTAAACACAGCATCAGTAGATGCCTGTGGGCTTCTGAAAATAAGTGATTTCATATAGGAAGCCAGCTAGCTTCCTTCTTTTCTTTTGGAGCTATTTGGAATCATGAGTGTCTAAGGTTGGGGAAGAGAAAAGAAGTACTTCATCCAGCTGATACCCATTTTTAATTTCAATCAACTAATAATTATTTGAGAAAATGAATTTTTTTTTCTCTGAAAAGAGAGTGCTTAGAACAGCTTTCTTCCTGCAGGAGCAGTTTTTCTTTACTTGTCCTGTATTTCATTTTCAAAAGTGAATAATTTCTTTGTAGCCTAGTAAATACAGATCTGGTGCATCTAATGAGCCACACTAATTGATTCCTTTTTATTATTATTATTGTTATTTGTTGTCGTTGTAGTTGTTTTTGCTTATGAGATTATATGGCAACGCAACCTTATTCCCTTTATATCTGTTTGATTTTTTATGTTTATTTCCCAGCTTTCAGCAGACGGTGCTTCCTCAGTCTGGTATTCCACTCCTGCTTAAGAGTTTAAATTAGATTCCTTCCTTTTGGTTGATGCTTCTACCAGTAGTGGGCTGAATATGCAGGCGTTTTGGTGAAATGTAGTGACTTGTGGTGTTCAGGACTTCAGTGCCCACAAACATTGCTCTTCCCCATTTGAAATATTCCTGCCAATCCTTTGCAGCCCATAAGAACTCTTTCTTGGGAAAAACAAAAACAGAGAGCTTGCTCTCTTCCTTTCCTCTAAGGATTGTGAAACTCCTCTAGCAAACAACATGTTTCAGTCACTTGAAAATAGTTGTCTTTGTTATGCCCAAAATGCAGGTGAGGTGGTGCTCAGCTATCACTGCAGACATCAATACCTTTGCTTTCTACAAAAAAAAAAAAATCCCTACATGCTTTTAATCCTCCTTTTATCTTTGTCCAGAGGCATCTCATCTGAGACAGTACCAATCAGGTTAGTGTTCAAATTGCAACTAAGCTCAGATAACATGTGCTCCTCTTGTACATCAGAGGCAATTGGAGTAATATATGTGCTCTACTTAAGGGTCTGTAGTTCTTGCTTTCTGTATGATGGATCAATCTTTCCTCTTTGCCTTTTATGGTCAGAAATTGGTCACTCACCGAAACTATGGCAGCCTTGGGTTTGATTTCCTATAAAATGTATTTTGCTTTTTCTGACTGGAAGAAGATCTTTTTCTTATTAAAGCTGTTTTGTTTCTTATAGATTAAAAAATACTCAGAGAATCAAAAAACAAATGAACATGAAAGCCTGTCTAGTCTAGAGGTGGGATATTGGTGCATGAGAGGAAAGGTCTATGTTCCAAACTCTTGTCTAAGGCTTTGATGGCATTAGAGTGTGACAAGACACCTTCATTTCCACTGCACAGAACTCTGTGTCCCCACAACAGCTCTGAAACTGTATTTGCAAAGACTAGATTTTTTTACAGAATCCAGAGGGTGGTAATCCACACATAAAAGTCTTTTTTATTACACAGATTAGCCTACTATCCAAATACCATCTGGTCAAGACTGTAGACAAACTACAGGTTCAGGCTTTCTGGGCTTTCAAGGAACAGAAGGCATCAAGTAATTCTATTTTCACTTGGTTTGTCTAGACACGCGATTCCTAAACATTGACATAAATATGAACTTTTCCAGATTCTAATTTACCTGTGTTCACAGGTTAGGGTAAATGGAAGGTAATATACATGAGAGCAGAACTTCTGCTACTCTAACATATCTCATCTTCCTAAATACATGAAGTATATTTGGAAGACAATTTTGTTGAACTCTAGACTGTGAATATTGGCGTAACATAGAATCTAACCCAATTTTAATCTTCTTTAGACTTTCCATCATTTTGTTCTCAAGGATATCCAAGCTAATCCTAAGTTATCAAAGCCTAACTATTGTGTTAAAAACGGCTGAAATAAAAACTCCCTTTTTAATTTGAAATTTGAGTTAGTAACTAAACTTGACTTGGTAAGAAAGAGAGAGAGTATTACCAACCTGCAGCATTCCAGGCTGTTCACGTTGTGATTCGCTTGTCAAAATGAAGTTTTCTGAGACTAATTCTAATATCATTTACAGCAAAATAATTCAATTTCTGCACAGTTACTCCTGGAGTATACAAAAACAGGGAGAGAGAAGGGAATGATACCATATTGGACATTCCAGATAGATTTGGTCAGCTATTTTTTCTTTCTTGAGTTCTGCTTGTGGAGGTAGCATTTCAGCTGCCTTTTGCTTCACCAGTTTCATTATTTTATTTGTCAAATCACTTTAGCTTAAATTCAGGCCTTGATTTTAAATTTATGATGTGCACACATTAATTATTTCCCAATCATGTGATAAAGTTACTCTACAGTTGCTGCAGATTATGGACATAAATTGCTGCATTTTTAATAATTATAAATAACCATTGATTTTCTTTTCATTATTTCATATCTGAATTGTAGTTAATCCAGGGCACCTGCAGAGCAGACTAAATGGACATCAGACAGCTGCTGCCCATTGGCATGATTTCACCTTTTCTCTTTGCAGGATCAGGTGGATGGTGCTAGGCAACTATAATTGCTTTACTTATTTTTTTTTTCAGAAAACTTGCTTCTAATCAAAAATCATGCAGACTTTTATGTAGTTGATCATCTCTATACACAGAGCAATAACTCTACTGTAGTATAGGACAATACTGTGAACGACTTCTTAATTTATGCTTTTAATGAGTGATTTTGAATTTGAAAACACTGCTGCTGCTTAAAAACATTACTTTTTTCTGGGTGAGGAGTATAATGAATTAATCTCTTTCTTTAAAGTGGATGGTGCTAAAAATAGTCAGTTATGATGAAGGGTCCTTTTGTGTCTTTTACAGAAGAGATTTAACAATTTTATGGTAATCAGATCTACAAAGGCTACCTATCAAAAGAAATGAGCTACATTGCTCTCAGCTTTTGACCATCAGTAATGGATTCTATTTTTGAGAATGTACATTCGCAAATTATTTCAAATTTGGGAGAAATAAAAACTTGTCTCAGAGACAGATCTCACAGAATCCAAGATAAAGTGAGAGGGGAGATAAGTGTTTGCCTTCTAATTGTTTAGTATAATTAGCTTTAGACAAGTGAGCTTTCAGAATAGTATTCCTTGCAAAGAATTTTTTAAGGAAGATTGGCTGTGGAAAGTTATAGAAATTACTGTATGAAACAAAAATACATGTTACCATATATAGACAGCTTCCAGGATTGTTGCAGGCGATAATTTAGCTCCATTCCTGCGACAAAGATAATATTGTTACAAGGCATTGTGTAAGGGAAGGGTACGTGTTCACAAACAGATGTTAAACTGAATTACTTCCTCCTCTGTCCTGCAGGCTACCTATTTTAATTTATATTAAAACCAAATGTGGTTCAATAACTGCCCAGTCTCTCAAAGCTTGAGTAATATATAGCTGCTGGCATTCCAAACACTGTCATAGGTGTCACAGCATCATTAATTATCATTTACTGGATTTCAGGCAAAGAAAGTTTGAACTTCATACACTTTAATGAACTTCCCTGGGACCTGATTAGAGAAAATCAGTTAATTTCTGATATATTTATCTGTTAGCTGCTCCTCCATCTTTTTGCCTCCACTAGTTGCTCAGAGGACTTTTGGTCATCACCCCATATAAATCCAGAAAAGCACCAAGAACAATTACTGTACTTTGACCTGAAAGAACAAGTGGGTTGTTGAGAATTTTTATGGAAGAAGTTTACCTGTATAAAATATTAAATTCCACAGGTTGAAGAGGGAGAAAATATTTGTGCAATTCCCTGGCACTATAGGAGTTCTGAATGGAACTGCTGCAAATATTTTAACAGTTGCAGAAAATATGTGGGAGAGTGACCTCATATGGCAATTGTTTGACTTCCATCGGTAGCAAATATACCTTCTAAGCAAGAAGATATAATTTAAGTCAAAATTATCACTTTTGAGTCCATGGCATGTAGACATGGCACAGAATATGATTCCTTTCTGCTCTCAAATCATAGATTTTGCTGAGAAAAGCCTCCCTTCCAAAGGAAGAAAACTGCCTAAGCATTATGGTGAATACAGTTAATCTAGGAAAACGAGAGCAGTATTTCACTCACAGCATGTATTCCTGGAAGCATTTGAATTAATCAAGCCTTTTGTAAGGGAGTCCTGAGCTAGGGAGAATGCTGAGGGGAGACTCTGCCAGTTTATCATGGAGCAAGGAGGGTCCTAGAGACAGCCAAATGTATCTGTCTTAAAAGTGGCCTTTCAAGAGAAGACAAAATACAAACCTGAATAAAATAACTCCTTTAAGTAAAACAAAAGAAGAAACTCAGAAGACTTGGGTGAGACAAATCAAATTAACAGATTCACAAGCAAGTGTAATCTGTCATACTGCGGTGTCACTTGGGAAATTATTTCTTTACAGTCCTGCTTGGTAATCTGGGAATGCTGAGCAGCTCTCAATGTTCTCTGTTTTCCTAGAAAAACAAAACAAAACAAAACTTTGCTTTCTGTCCTGCTTGTCTGGGGCTAGGCCACAATGAAACCTCTTCCCTTGCGAGCATCCTCATGAGGAGCAATGCAGGGCTGCTGAGCTGCAGCTCCCTCGGTGTCTTAGTCCCTTGCCTTGTGTTACTCTCACTTAGCTCATTTAGAGAGCTAAATGCTCACTTGTTTCAGGAGCATATCTGGCCTTCCCCTTCCTCCAGAGGCTTCTACCTGTCCTGAGGGGCAGAGGCCACCACAGGAAAACCACAAAATTGATAGTCCATTGCTTGCGCAGCACAGACAACCATGCTTTATAGTTCTGAACAAAATCATAACTACAATATTTATGACAATATTTTTTCCTGTGCTTAGAAGCATATAAGTATAATCATTTAGTATTTTAGGCTGTGCAGAGACTCTTCTGATGAGTCAGATTGTTTTATCTTTTCTATCCGCCAGTACATGAGGTCTGCTGCTTTTGGGGGAGCTCCCAAGAGCTGCTGGTGCTCAGACCCTCTCCATAGGCTTTACCTGCTGCTGGCAGAGAGAGCAGGCAGGTTGCTGCAGAGGCTGATGTGCAACTCACCCAGCCAGGCAGCTCAGCACTGGGGGTCAGTTCCTCTGGAGGTTTGGGGGCTGAAAACCTGAAAAGGGTGAGGGAAGGGCTGGACTTAGTGGGAAGTAGGAAAATTAAGAACTATCTCATTTGAATGCCTTAGTGTTACACTATTTTGAACTTTTTTTTCATTTAATACAGGTAGTTTTTTTGTCTAGCATTAATTATTGTGATTAACACAATATCCTTTTCCTGACTCTGCAGTGCAATGTGCAAGCAAGAGTGCCTTCATTTTCTGTTAACTCATAGATATATATACGACCTTTTTCTTCTACTGCATGGATTGACAGCCTTTTACCTTCTGTCTTATTCAGTTGTTATTTGCCCAAGTTTTGCTCACTGCTGAATCTGCCAACTTACACCTCCTCAGCTGTCAGTCCAGTAGCATCCCCTGGGGCTGGGAAATAGCCTTAAAGTGAATGCTTCAGAGGAAAACATGAGGACGTTCCCATCTCTTCTCAGCCCTTCAGGGATCTTTCCTGAGAGGAATTAATTCCCAGGAGTTTGAGTAAAGAATTTCCTCTAGTCTTTATCTACTTTATAATTTCTAGTAGTCACATGTTCCTTTAATACCTCCACTGCTATGGAACTTTGGTCTTTTTCTTTCACTGCTTCCTCCAGCCCACAAAGTACTAGCAGTTTTCTTCTTTTCTGAGCAATTTTTGAGAATTCCATTAAAAAATATTGTCACCTCCAGTGTGGAAGAAACAAACGCTTATAACCACTCCAGCCTTTACCCCTGAGGGTGAGGCACTAAGACTAATGCCATAATAAGAGGAGATTCAAGAGCCACAGTGATTGCCTAGGACACAGTGGTTGCCTAGTGCTTTTTGTGTTTTATAAGCCATGAGGCTATGATTCTGCAGTGAACTCAATATTATTAGACCAGTCCCGGAGACCCAGATCTTTCATGTCTCATGATATGAAGTTTTCATTCTTGGAGAGTTTGTGGTGAGCTACCTCAGAAAGGTAGCTCACCTTTCCTAAATAATTCCTAGATAATTGATGGGAAAAAAAATCTGTGCTCAAGGAAGCCATACTGTAAATAAGGTCCTTGGGTAGCAATATGGTGAAATCTCCATTATATGAACTGGAAAACTGATGAACAGGTCCTCTTCAAATCCGTATGCATACATACAACTTCAACTCATGACTTAAAGGGATAGACACTAGCCTGGATAGGCTACCATAGGAACCAAAGTGTTGCAATCAGGAGTGGAGTTCTACATGTGGAGCTGGGCAAATATGTCCAGCAAGTCTTCCTATATTCAAGATTAATATGTGCCCATGTGAACTATTTGTTTTAATATTTCAGGTAGAGGAACAGCCAAAAGTAGTTCCCACATTGCTACACAATTTGGTATGCAGTGGAGTGATTCAGTTATTCTTTAATCATAAGAGGTGCAAGTTAATGCCTAATATTCCAGACAGAAAAAAAAAAAAAAAAAAAAAA
>VWPW01008021.1:253312-420998 GCA_013389825.1 Crypturellus undulatus | reverse complement strand
AACTTTTCCTTTGAAATAAAACCGTAAAAGTGCAATTATAAGAGATTTGTTTAAAAAAAAAAATGAAGGAAAATAAAAAAGATAAGAGCTGACCCACCGGCCAGAAACTGGAGAGAAAGCATGAACACAAAATGATGTAGATGTAAAAATACCAATTGATTGCAGGTACAGAAAATAACAAAAGAAAGGGAAAAAAAGAATAATAGAAAAAAGGTAGTGCAGGATTTTTTTTTATTCTGTTTTATTTTCCATGCTATTGAAAGTAGAATCATTGCAACAGATTATTTCTGCCAAGAAAATCAGATTGGACCATGAGAACATAGTTTATGTTATGTTTATTTCTTTTTAAATTCAGTGTTTGAATATTTTACTTGTTTGTGGCTTGTTTTTCTCTCTTCATAGGGTTTTGGAGAGTGTTCTTTCTCTTTTTTGAGAACACTGTTAGCTAGTCTCTAGGAAACTCTTGTGATTTCTTAACTAGTCCCTGTTGATACCCACTGTAACAAATTACACATAAAGATGATTGTATGTATGTGCTTTATATTTTCCAAATACATAATGGAACAAAAGGTAGGCAAATGTTTACTCATATGAACTTTTATTTTCCCTCTTTTATTTATCCTTTGTGAAAAGTAAAGAAGGCAGGTAGTTCTTGCCTTCTTGAGTTGAAGTCAGTCAGCTTTTCTCTTTCAGAAGTCTTACATAGTAAGACATTGCCGTAGAAAAGCAGTTATTCACTAGCCTTTATGAAATCAGATGTGCACAGTTTCACAGATATGTCTTCAAGGGCAATCCTGGTAATTGCAGGCAAATAAAACAACAGTAGTGGTCTTGAAGTCTCCTGTTTTCCAAAGGCATGCAGTAGTTGCTGTTTTGGTTTCATAATAAGGGCCAAAATTTGTTGTTTACTCTTAGGGAGTATGGTGTCACTTGGTGTATGCGGGGCCACGTGCATTCTTCTTGACTGAGTAGAATAAACTAAAAATAGATAACTTTCCATTCTCAAATGCTAAAGTTTATTTTCAGAAATATCTAGAAAAGGCTGGATCTGCACACAAAAGGATATGCACAAGTAATTAAAATGCTTTTAAAACTTCTTTACTCATGAAAATTAATATTATCCTCAAGACAGAAGTGATGTAAGACTTGTAGAATGGGAAATACGTTGAACTATTCAGACACTGAAATGTTTAATCCTTATTTTAACTAAAAGAAGACTTAGTATAAATTTTATTCTGGAGTTGTTTCTTTTTTTTTTTTAGTATATACTTCAGAATGATCCCTCTAATTTTTTCATGAATTTTCACAGAATAAGAGTGTTCTGGGTAAGCTCAGCTATTGAGATTGGAACCTGTCAAATATTTCTCCTTCTATATGCTTTTCACTAAAAAACATCCAGCATAAGACAAGAGACTTTACTTTCTTAGAGGCCTCTTCCCAGGTGATCTCCTTTACACCCCACATCTTACAGGTGTGAATATAAGAAAGCACACAGAGATAGATGATTTTTCAGTTATACCTCTTCTCCCTGAGTGATAATTTTGCATAAGACTGCTCTTGAAAATACCTTCTTTTCAAGTGTGACATTACCCCTGAAATAAGCTCTATGGCTAATTTTCTATTTGTAGTATGTCTGTGTAGTGAGTGACCGCTGTGTTAGATGTTGAAGCAATAATCTTACTAGGAAGGAGGATCCCATGGGCTTCACAAAATGTCTAAATATGTTTATGCATTTTGGCAAGTTATATTAATGTAGTGTGAAACATTCTGAGCCATTATACTAAAAATTGTTTGTGATTTTTTCCCCAAGGAAAAAGAAAGGCCGCTATGAAGAATATGATTTGTGATGGCTGCAGTGCAGAACAAGGGGAGGGTTATTACCACACCTCGCTACCCCCCAAGTCTTCTTTCCTCAAGGAAAAAGATTGAACCTGTCAACCTTTGGTCCCAGAGGAATATTGGATGGACAGATTCTGCAATAGAGACTAGGTTAATACTAAAAAATGATATACAAGAATCATTAATGAGGTTTTCTGTACTAATTAGACAATTTGACTGTTAAAAAATTAATCAGACTCCATGTATATGCTGTGTTCCTTTCGCCCATAACATTTTGAATGTAACAATTTGGCAGACCTTATCCATTCCACTCCATCTGAAGCTCTGTTTTTTCCCTGTTGTCTCAGCCCTAACCCTAAGAAAATCTTTAGACATTTCCACTAGGTAAGACTTCCTCCAGGCATGATCCCTTTTTCAATCTTCCTCCAATCCCACTCTAATTGTAGGTCTGGATTTCCTTTTTCCGTCATCTTAGACCCCAACCCTAGGCTAAGCCAAGGGGAAAAGGGCTCCGCTCCAGGTCAATATCCCTGGAGGAGACCTCTGTCAGCAGTCCTCCGTCAGTTTGATTCAGAAGACAGGATTTATTTAATTAATAATTTAATTAGTATTTAATACAAGAGGAGCTGATACTCCAGTTTTTGTCTGAGGAACATATAGGCTCTGCACAGAGCAAGATCCCTACAACTAGTATTTTACCCATCTTAGATTTGAATTTTAAAGACTGAAGATTGCTGAGATTTATGTGATTTCCTTCTCCACCCTTTTATACTCCTCCTTCTATATTTTGGTGTATTCTGTGCTTCCTTCATTTGTCTTCTGAAAAATGGGTCCAGGTATCTCCAGTATGCTTTTTGATTTCCAGTTACAGAATTAATTATCATAGTAAGAATTCATGATTTGTATATAATGGCTACAGCTGTTTTTGGTAAAACAAATGCATTTAAATGTTTGAAGAATCATGAATAAATGTCCAATATCTAAAGATTTACTGTAGTTTCACATTGACATAATTCTGCACTTATGCCAATGAGAAAAAGGGAGTTTTTGAAGCAGGTACAAACATTACCCTTTCAGAAATGCTTTCAATACTATATTCTTGTTTATAAGTAAATGCGAGAATTTGCTGATCCTAATCCTACACAAGAGAAAGACAGCAAAGTGCAGACAGGAGAAGGGATCTCAAATGTGCATGTGACTGCAGATGCTAGAAGCTTTGTAGCCCAAGGGGATATAGCATTAAAAAGAAATCTGTCAGTCAGATCTGTGTATGCAGGAGAGCAGAGGCATCACTGGGGAAGGCAGATGGGTCAAAGAGCTGCTCAGAATAAATTGCTACATGTTTTCTGTCTTAAAGGGCTTAATCTGATCTGGAAGAGGCAAGTCATTTCTCCAGAGGGAGAATCAGTGCCACTCTTAAAGAGTATGTTTATGAGGAATTAGTTTGAACAAGCTATAGAAGAAGAGGGAACAATTCAATTGTTTTGTTTTGGATTATTTTGTTTTGTTTTGGCTTATTTTATATGTGCATGTGTATTTTTATCGCAGTCATTCTTCAACCTTTCTTGAAGGAAAATGGCAATGAAGGGAAAACAGGCAGATGAGGAGACATTCTTTTTGCAGACAGATTTCTGCCCTCTCCTGCTGATCTTCTCACTTCTTTCTCCATCTTCCTTTAATTTCTCCCAAGAAACATGACACTCTCTGCATAAGCTCAGAGGCTACCTTATATCACAAGAAAAAGCAAGGTTGTGGTACAAGGTTTCTGCTTGTGTAGTAACCTGCTGGCTTGGTTGCTTTGAGGGCAAGACCCTGCTACAAGGCATGTAACCTGTAGCTTTTATGCTGCACAGAAGCCGCTCAGATTTATTTATTTTTCATGAGCACACTGCCAAACAGACCCAGCAGAATGCAGGAGAAAGGCCACTGTTTTATTCTACAAATGTCTGAGAGTACCTGGCACTGGAGCATGAGGAAGGGAGGTGAGCAAAGGTGACAATCTTAGGACATTGCCAGAAACTTGACAAATGTGATGGCACTATAGGAGAGGATATTAACCTCTTGGAAGCTTTGCTTCCTAGGGCAGAATATGAGCCATCTTGCTCTGTAATGGCCACAAGAAGCCTAGTTAATGCAGGGTGGGCTCCTCTGGGGGTCAGGAAACTGCCCCTCAGCTATTTTTTGCTTATCGGGATACTAGTGGAATTAATTTAGTAAGATTTCACAGAGTCTTGTCAAAAATCAGTGAATAGTGCTTTTAATAACTCAACTATCTGATTGCGGTTTTGAAGGAAGTGATGGGACTCATGTTACAAGTAGATGAAGTGGGGCACGAGTGTCTGCAGGATCACATGGTTAATGGTGAATGATGAAGTGAGACCTGATTGAGACCTTGCGCTACTAGATATTTTGAACATGACTGTATTAAAGCCTAGATTTCCATTCACAATGAGATTTCCCATTTATACTCCTTATAATCAAGCAGGAATATGTGAGCAATGTTTTTGTATTAACCTCTGAAAGAACTTTGCATGCAGTCTGGTACAGAATGGGACAGCTATGTTATGATGTGGGCATAGTGGGATACTTAAAAAAAAAAGTGAAGGTAATAGAATGAGCCCAACTGAACATTTTAAAGGGTCTATATCGCTAAAGAAGATAAAGTAAAACTTTAGCTCACAATGTTAAGATAAATCTAGGACTTGTAGTAGGGGTCCCACAGTTAGAATAAAAAAATAATAATTGAAAAATACTTCTAAAACACTCGCTGGGAGGTAGCCAGGCAATTTAAGAATACTCACTGATAAAAACTTGAGTTGATGAATCTGTTCCCTTTTTAATCAGGGTACCTAGAAGCAGTGACAAAAAGTAAGTACTTACATATTTCCTACACTCCACAGTTCTTAGTATTTCATTCATCCCCAAACCATTTTTATCTGTGTCTTTCTTAAAGACATGTCATAAAGCATAAAGCAGAAGAAGTTGGAATAGTTAAAAGAAATAAAAAAAGGAATCTTTCTTCCGGACAAGTTTGGAAATTTTGTCTTTTACAGTTTGTGACTTGTTAGTACCTTATAATTCTTTTGGAGCATATGCACTTCACACAGTTATTGAAGAATTTCTTCTGTGAATATTTTTTGTTCTCGTGATTTTTATAAGCAGCTGATTAGAAGTATTCATTATTCATTGTACTCAGGGCTCCTTGTTTGAACAAAGAAGTAAACTTCCATTCTTGTTTGGAGCAGCAATATTCTTAAAATAATCCTCTTCAGGAAAAAAATACTTATATACCAAATATTTTCAACTTGAAAATTAAATAGCTATATTTATATTCAGTAAGTTAACAGCCTGAAAGAAAATACAGATCTATTTCCGTGGTTATTTGGATACCCAAATTAATACTGTATATATTAAGAAACTATTTTGTATTATACAGTGATGTACTTCAAATCCACAGCTCTTAACAATGAAATGCATAATGAGGCCAAATTATTTCTGTTTATGCAATGCAGTATTTCTAAGAGGAAATATTTTCTGTCGGGTTCATTGATAGGGTCACTGAGATTTAAACCAGATAAAAAACTATTATCAAGTGGCATGTAACCTAACTTAAACATAAACCTATAGAGCTGTTAGGGACACTAATAGAAATAATTGCTTCATCCTGTAATAGTGTCTGGCATGTGATACTTAAAAACTCAGAGAATAACTGAACTGATTTATAAACTTACTGAGGAAAGGCTAATTTCCTGTAGAACATGCTGGATTTCTCCTGCAGGAGAAATCTTTTAAAGATTCGTTTGAGGAAAAAAAAAATATTCCATTGTTGTAATTTCAGATTCAACCTAAAGATTCGTTTGAGGTCTTTTTTTTTCTTATTTCTTCTTTTTTTTTGTGACATTGTGTGTTTTTGAAACAGCACATTGAATTACTGAATGCATAGAATAATTAAAAGATAGAAACATAGTAATGAATCTTCTTTATTGTTACTGTTGTAGTAGTTTCTAAATTGAAAAAAAAAGAAAAAGATCTACTGGTCTCTTCTGTGGTGCTTTATAGAAAAAAGGGAAACAATAAACCACATATTATGTCATTTAATGTCAAGATAGATGACATTCTCAGATGTACTTCTCATTAATGCTAGGTTGATACTAAAGTAAAACCTTTTTAATAGGAAAATGAAATGTAGACCTCGAGTAACATAATGATCACTTTTAATATATGCATAATTCAAAAACAGCATTAGTTTTCCTGGTCTCACTTTACAATCCATTTACAATGCATTGGAATATGCATTCATAATTTTTCAATGTCAGTTTTCAAACTGGAAGTACCACAAACTATCCACTGTTCCAAGGGAGCATTTTTGAAGGATATTGTGTATATATATGTACACTCAACTGTTATACTTCAAGCAAGTGCTGAGAACCAGATGATTTCTGCTGCAGCAGTACTTACAGATACACACAGAAACCTTACCTTGTCTTTCTCAAAGGCCAGAGCAGTGGTGGGGGCCCCTCAGTTTCCCCCAACTTCAGGAATGTTGAGAAATGGGGAAGCAGAAGTGATTACTGTGTCCCCCTCCTCCAAGGGGAATGAGGCATCACATCACCTTTTTTATTCACTATGTCTGTGTGTAGGTGTGATGGAAGTGGATAAAGTTATTTCAGAAAGAAAATGAAGAAATAAAGGATCAGAGTTAACATGAGAAGTAATTGCTTTATTTTTAGCAATAATGTCTCTTGCAAAGGGATAGTATTCAGGCTCGTGACAGATAAAACTTCCCAATAACCAATTTCTCTATCATATTTTTTACACCATATTTAGAAAATGAATATTTGAAGTAGATAAACTTCTTTATTGTGCTAGTAAAGATAGTGGGTTATCTTTACTGACTCCATAACTCATTTTAGTCAAAATGTATTAACCCTTGTGATAGGATTATATAGTGTAAAATGTATAATCTTTAGCATTCTGTTATGATGTTAGTCTCATTAACTAGCAAGCGTCACAAACTTTCCAGTGTAGCAGCAGCAACAGAATAATGTCTTTATTTGCCTTAATTACTAAAGGAATGTTTGCTTGCTTCTGAGGTAGCAGGGGAAATTTTATGTACTAAAATTCCTACAACACAGTTCATTTGCTTCAACACTGCAAAGAGGAGCTATAAAATTTTTAAGCCTGATCAGTGGGAAACTGAGAATTTGGGGACAGGGATTCAAAATAAATGAGCAGGATATTTAGGCAATGTGGAAAGAAAGGTGCTTGTGATAATAATGATGCAGAGTGGGAAAAAACTTTGAGTTGTTTCTCTGAAGAACAGGACTGAGGAGACCCTCTAGAATAGTTAGGGAATTAAAAGTGTTGTATTTTGCTGTTACTGTAACCTCATATTCATGTTTGAGATAATGTCCTGCTGTATTTAAAGGTGGATGGAAAGAAGATGTGTGAAGAAAGTATTGAGAAAATAAACATTTTAATATAGCAGCTTAAAACCCTTTCAAGAAATATTATCAAGCTGCAACCGTTTTATGTGCTCTCAGGTGACAGCACTTAAATGAAGTAAGGCAATAGAAAGC
The DNA here is from genome assembly GCA_013389825.1 of Crypturellus undulatus. NCBI lineage: Eukaryota > Metazoa > Chordata > Aves > Tinamiformes > Tinamidae > Crypturellus > Crypturellus undulatus. The sequence goes on along the minus strand of VWPW01008021.1, from coordinate 413,580 downwards.
ATTTTAGTGTCAAAATAGTTTTGGAAGCAGAAAAATGAAGATTTTGGGACTGGCACATGTTTACATTGATTACAACATCAAAAAAGAAACTGTAAACTAAAGAATTTGTAAAAGGAGATGTGATTAAATTAATCGTTTTTAAAAGAAAAAGGTCTTTTTCATTTAAATCTCAATTACTAAGAATTCATTAAGAATCATTCATAGTATTATTTGCAATACAATTCTTTGCTAAATTATCTATATTGATCATATTGGTAACTGACAATCCAGGCAAACAAAAACAAAAAGCAAATCGAAACCAAAGCAATAAGTGAACCACTAATTTTAATCTCACTATATTTTATTTAGTAAGAAGACTTTGTACCCTCAGCTACCATGCAGCTGCAGGACCAAAAAAGAAGAGGATGCTTAGCACTGTAGCAATCATCACTTTCCCATGCTGTTAAGAGACCTGGGAGGGAGAAGTCTGCAAGCCAGCAGTACAGAAGTTATTGAGTCAATACTATATTCTGAGGTATTACACAATATGTGCACATTTCAGGAATAAATAGTAATTTTCTCAACAGGAAAAAAAATTGTTGAAGTAACAACATCAACAATCACTGCAGGGAAGCCACAGCCTCTGACCTTGTTTATTTTCGCTAGATTTTTCTACTTTGTTATTGAGACTTCTCCTTTCATGGCCTTAGCAATAATTAGATCTACTCTGGTTGCTCTCCTAGTATTCACCCAATTTAATCAACCTACTGTTCTGCTTTCTGAAAACTGATTTTGTTCTCTGTGTTTTCTGAGTGGAGTGAACCTGCTTTCTGTGACTCAGCTCCCCACGCTGATGTGCATGAGTTGATCTGAGTCATGAAAATGACTTTGTTGAAGTTTGTCTCCTGATAAAGTCCAATTACCTTTTGGTGACCGAAAATAAACACCTTAAAGAATGAACGGAAATAAGTAATGGTGCAGCACCTAGGCACCTTTCCTTGCTGACTTTACTCTGATCCTTCCTTTTCCTGTCTCCTCTAGCTATTTTCTAAGTAACATAGGATCCTTTCCCATTCCAGAAGTGCAGTTCCCACCTGTTCTGCATGGGAATGAGAGCCTCCACTCAACTCTTTCCCACTAGATCCAGCATGAACCTGGCTGAAAGGTTTCAAATATTCCCATATCTGTATGGAATTGGTGACTATTCGGGGAGAATAAGAGAAAAAGGTATTTCTAGCACCTCTGAGGAAAGAATGGAGCTGGAATATAGGAAAAGGAGGCCTGGTGCCATCATGGTCTCCCATGAGGTATCCCACGGTAGCAGCTACCCTCAGAATAGCTACTGAAAGAAGTCACTTTTTTTGTACTCAGGTGGTCACCTAAAACATGAACAACCTTGTCCATTTTGTTTTCATCACCTCGGTTTTCCTCTTGCTGTTTTTTCATGCCATTTCAGGTGCAATAAATATAATACTCCTATTGATCCACATGGTTAGCGCTGTCAAAAATGTTGCAGAACATTTTCAGCTTAGCTGTGACAGTCACCTCCTATGTATGCACACGGAATAACTCGCCTTCTCACATAAGATCATTGACAGAAATAGCCTGAAAGCCCACACTCCCACTGACATGTCAGCTGAAATCAAAGCACCTTAAAAGATGATTACTCTGTTCTTTATTCTGTTCCTCCCTGAGAAAAGGAAAAAACTCCAACACTGACAAAGCTAAAATACAAGTCAACAGGCAAAAAACATATATACGTATCAATTTGTATTAGTCTCTCTGAGTTTGTTCAGTGTAGTTCAGGATGAATCACAGTGGTTACAGCAGAACACATAAAGAGTCCTGGAAAAATCAAATACCTGCAAATTGTTATCATTTGTGTTTGATTCTTCCTGATATAAATTAGCCACCCAAACGGAATTTCTTTTCTTAAGGTACGCGTAGCTTCTGCTAAAGAGCAATACAATTCTTGCCAAAGCTCTGGGAATTCAAAATGAAAAAGTTCTGTAAAATTCATTGTGAGGCACAGAGCTCAGGGAGTAAGGACTGAGGAGACTCATTTGGTAGAGAGAAAGAGAGCAAGACCCAGGAGAACTGCTATTTATCCAGTCCAGGCAACAGACATCTAATTTTTAATTTTTCTTAGTATAGTTTATTCTTGTGATTTCCATCTATGCTAAGACTTATAGTAAAGTTTATATCCAAAATCTAGGTTTAAATGAATTCACAATCTGGAAGTCTTTCAAAAAAGAGTTACCGAAGAAATAAAAAATAGTACTTGGAGCCACTTAAAGACGGGAAGTTGCAATCTGTGTCAGCTATCAGAGGCTGTTTCAGGGGATAAGCTGGCTCAGTGATACTATCTTACCTCCTCCTTGCTGCAACCACAGATTTAAGCGCAGTGTCAGCTTGGCAGCCTGATGGCTGCCTGACCTAGAGCTCCTGAGTCTGGTGTTCCCATTTCACACAAATGCTCAGAGAGGATTTGCGATTTCTGACAATTTAAGCAGCTAAATCGTGCCTGCCAGGCAGCGGCAGGAGCGGAATGCGCTGCACGGGAAGGTGAGCTGGGCTCTGCCAGTGAAGATGGGAATGGTGTCCTCTCTGACAAGAGACGTGGTCCCTTGTAACCCAACAAGAAGAGCTGGTGACAACAAGGCAGGCAACAGTTCTCAGGGTCAGCCACAGTCCCGGGGCTGCTAGACATGTCCACAGAGATGAGGCAGGCTGGAGGTCAAGCTGGGAAGTCACATCAGTGTGGCAGGGTCAGTGATGTACATGCACGCTGCACACACAGCTCAAGCAGGAGCAAGGGCTGCACTTAAATGAAGTTTAAACGAGACCCCACCACGGCTCCTGGCTGCTCTTTCTCACAAAACTCTTCTCTGAGCTGATGTCCAGCAAGGTCACACTGCTGCCCCATATCAGAGCTGGCCTGTAGCACCACCACCAAACCCCTACGAGCGGGCAGAGACTGTGACTCTTGTACACTCAGGGTCTTGGCAGCTCCTCCACAGTCAAGTGTATAAAGACCTAGATCGGAATTTAGTCCACAACTAGCTCAGCCAGAAATGATGAAACCGCGGCTGTTAAATCAATAAGATTAAAGTGACCTTATAAAGCACTAATCCTGTGCATGCTTGTACTGGTAGCTGATAACTGCACAGTCTGTGAAGGAGGATAGGGGAAGGACAGCATTAAAGTATTTATTTCTATCTTATTGCAGCTGTGTTTGGATTAGCATAGAATAAGTTAGATGTAGCAATTAGATAAAGGAGACTTCTGAAGCTTAGAAATAAAGCAGTAGAACAGCAAATTGGGCATCTGGACAGGGAGCATGGAGAAGATAATGAGGATGATCTTTGAAGCTGGGAGTGGATGAGACGACCACGTCTTTAACTCAAAGGCCTTGATAGCCTTAATATTTTGTGGCCCACAAGTAGTTAGACCTAAGGGCCAGATTCGTCCTTCTGTTCCTCCTTCAGTGATACTGGTGAAGAATTGTCTGACGCTTCCCCTGGGATCTACAACTGAATGGCCTCAGAGGTAGGAGAATAATAATCCTGTCAGATTTACTTGTTTTCCCTACTGCTTTCCCAGTTCTTGCTGCTTTCGCGTCTGCACCAGGTAGCCTTTAGCTAGAAGTTCACAACTCAGTGAGATGGATGATCTCCAAGTTGGATATCTTCCTTCTGCCATATAATATTTTTTTCTATTTTATGAGAGGGAGAAGAGTCATTTACTTTCATCTTCCCATAACTTTATATTTTCATTTGGTACAGGTATAGCAAATAGTCATAATAGCCTAGAATGCATTTTCTAGGAGTTTTCTTAGATGTTGGATTACGTTTTAGAAATTATGTTTGCATCTCAAAGGTAATTAGTGGAAGCTAATTAAAATAACTCGCTTTCTCCAACTAAGCATGATTTGAGCGGAGCAGTCCTTAGAGAGGGCCATAGATATGGTGACATACACAAGGGCTACTTGGTCACCTGCTATAAAACATATATATTTTTTTCCTCCACTAGTATTGAAAGACCAATTTCATACGACTCCTAAATTGCAAGACTTGTCAGATGTCTTTTTAGTCTTCTGTTTTGTGGCCTAGAAAAACCCTTCTGTTTTCCTATGTTTTCGTTTCTTGCTGCCTTCTTGCAGAGTCTCTCAGATTTCTCTGCATTTTTATTCCCTAGAAAGTGAATGCATTTTTCCATGCTTCAGCAGAGACAAACTGAATGGAACCATTCAGCTCTCCAGCAGGTCGGTCCCCAGCCTGTACTGGTGTCTGGGGCTATTCCTCCCCAAGTGCAGGCTGTGCACTTGGCCTTGTTGAACATAAGGTTTCTCACCGCCCAGTTGTCCAGTTTGTCCGTGTCCCTCTGGACGGCAGCGCAGCCGTGTGGGGTATCAGCTACCCTCTCAGTTTGGTATCATCAACAAATTTGCTGAGAGGGCACTCTGTCCCTTCATCCAGGTCACTGATGAATAAATTGAACAGGAATATTTATGTGACAAGGTGATGAAAAATGGGCCCACATGTATAGAAATTCACTGACAAAATCTCCTCTTTTTGCTCGTATTTCACCTCTGTCATCCCACTTCACTGTTAGGTTATCAACAGTTGTCAGTGTTGCTAAGGTCAGTGGGCAACAGTCTGACTACTTCAATACTCCACATAAGCGAAGGCACTACTTTGCTGGATTTGGGAGGTGCAAAATCCCAGCTACAGTGTATTTTTCTTTTTTCTTCTTTTTCCAAAAAGAATTGTTAGATGAAGATGAACATATGTTATCATGTCAAAACCTGTGTGTAAAAAAAAGATAACCTGCTAAAGTTGCAGAAATATAGCTTAACCTTCACTATGGAAAGTGATCAGATACGATATACATCAGGGTAAAGCCTTCAAAAACATAGATTAAGTTTGGGGATACAGTCATATAACTATCTGAAACTTTAAGAAATATGAATTTTATGGATGTAAATTGTAATATATAGACATTGGAAGTCTTGCATCCCTCACAAAAAGAAAAAATAAAGACATCTACAAAACTAGGAGTATTTGAAGGCTTACAGTGTCTAAAAGAAATACTCATCTGCCAAGAACAAACTCTATAATAGCATCATATTAGCCTATCAAATAGTTAGAGGTACTGCAGTGTGTCAAGGCACAGTAAGTAATCATACCAAAATAATAATTTTCTGCCCAAAGTCAGTGACTGAAAATTCCTATTTACAATTTTTTTTTAATGAAGCATCAGCTCCCTACTGTTTTACAGCCAAGTTACTGTGGAATGTCTCCCAGCAGCATAACCTACAGGCAAATTGCATTGCTAACAAGTGCAATAATACTGTCAGATTCTGCAAATGATCTTCTCTCTTCTATTTGAAGTCATAAGAATTTATGGATTCTTTGGCAGATTATTTTCATGAAATAGGTGTTGTTGCTTCCTTTTCCAAGAAATAGGCAGTCTGTGAATTTTATCTGTGAATTTTTGGCTAGTCTATTTTTAAACTTAAAAATTGAAATCTTTTCCTATCAACTTATAGCACTTTATTTTTAGATGACAACCTGCTTCTTTCTTTCTCCTCAAGTAAACTCTTTACTATATATTTTTGCTTCCATAACTGCAGAAGATATAGAAAAAATACAAATGGAAATGACTAAAAAAACTAATATAATGGTGTATAAAATTTAGGAATAGGTTCTTCTCTATTTTAATTTGGGTAATTAAACAAGATTTTTTAGACTGTAGGATATTTTATAGCGTTTACAATTTAAAATATACATTTACGCATTATTTTTCATGAACAATAGAGGAATATAACAAAAGAGGAATGTAACTTTATTTATTTTTTTAAAGAAGGACCCCCATTGCAAGTGAACAAAATAACAAAGTACAAGATAAGATTCACTTCTCAGTAAATCTCAGTAAAGTAATAATAAATAATGCTTTAAATTTGGAATACCTTATCAATTTGGATACCTTATCAATTTAAATAATATTGGTTTTCATCTCAGCAGTGAAATGTGGGTATCATCTCCTATGAGTTTCTTTCTATAAGTGTTTAACTGTAATGATTTAGGAGAATGTTTGTCAAGATAAAGCAGTACTATGTTTGTGCCAGATTTTGGCTGGAGAACCACCAGCTCTCAAGAGTTTTTATTGCATGAAGCACTGGGTTGCTTACTGCAGCACCATCAAATTTTGACCTTTATGAATATTGAAACAGATTTATTTGCCATAATATTTGCAAGCTGTGAATACATTTGAACATGAATTCCAACGCTAAATATGCTTATACCTAATTATAATACTCTCTTCCAATATTGTAAATGCTAATACTATGAATTCCAAAAGTCAGTTTGGACAGCTGAACCCACAGAAAACACTTTTTTAAAAAAAACATTATCTCGCATGCTAGATGTGATACAATCCATAAATAGGCCCTTATTTCTGTTGTTGTTGTTGTTGTTCTTGTGATCTTAGTCTGGGAAAAGCAAATAGATACCATATCAGGTAGACTACAGATGCATATTACAGACAACATATTGAAGATAGCTATATTATACTGCCCTGGACATAGAAACACATCTGGAAAGTGGCTTGAAATATCACATTAGTTTAATAAAATTCTAGATGGCACCTATAATATATTCTGCCTGTCCAAGTGGGGTCTCTTTTGGTTTAGCACAAACCACATCTTACAGAAAGGAAGCCTATGTGCATCCCATCTCCCTTTACATTTATGAGCTTATCCTTACATTCTCCGTCTTCTTAAAATATTGAGAAGAATTCAAACTTTCAAGAAAATGTAATATTCAGTAGTTGAAGCCCTAGATTTACTAATTCAGCTATGACTAACGTGGGCTGTAACTAAGGTGAAAGAAAGATCTATGCAGTCTTTGTAGCTCCCAAAGAGAATAATCCCATTTTGGCCTCCAGGATAAACACTCTTCTTGTCCTACTACTACTGGCATGAAGGTTGCAGAAACCACAGACAACGAGAACCACATGGTATGCTGGCAGCTGCTGTATTATTTGGAGGAGTGAGGGGAGTACAGAGTTGGCAAAATTCCCTCTCCCTCCGGCTAGCTGAGTGGCAAGTGGGATGCCAGCCTGCACAAGGAGCAAGACTTCTGGCTGTCCTCGCAATTCTGTTCCATCATCCTTTTGCAGGCTCCTTTGAAATCCTGTCAAATCAGGGTTCCCACACTAAGACAGGTGGTGAGTATTTTATTCTTAAAAATAGTGACTGCAGATGAAATGAGCCATCTGTATTCTCTAGGACTAGTACACTGGAGGCTCAGAATGGGAGAAAACAGATGGCTCAGGGAAATCTATACAGAAATAATAATGAGGGAGCTATAATAGAAGGATAAACGAAGGAACAATGTCAGCTAAATGTTAAAATCCTGGGTTCCAGTGTTGGAAATGGAGTCTAAGATGGTATGATAAAACAAATAACCAAAGAAAGAGCAGTCTATAAATTAGATTGTATTAGCAAAAAAATGGTGTTCTTCATAAATGGTAAATGACAATGATAGGGCAAAAAAGATAGCATTACATAACCATATTTCAGAAAATCAGTTCATTAACCATGTGCTTTTGAAGCAAGCTCTCTTACTTTGCTTATATTTTACCTACCACAAAGGAAAACAACCAAAGAGAGAAAGTCAAGGCCCTTAGTCTTGAAAGTGTTGGAAAAGTTTTTATCAATTTAATAAAAACAAGATTATGATAGCATTAGAAAATATCATTTTTATTTCCTTATATCAAAGTACATAGAAATAGAATAATAACCCTAAAGATATAATGTCTATCTGTTTATGTGTGTATATATATATAAAACACACATTAACTCCTTATAAAATAACCCATATCTTTCTGTGGCTCTTCTGTATATTATTGTGTTATGGAGCATTATTCCTAATTCAATTTTATTGTCTTTGCTAGCCTTGTTTTAATGCTAATAAAGAAGAAAAAATGTCTTTCATTAATAGTACCATTCTATAGTAAAAGGTTTTGCACTGCAAAAAATATTGACCTAGCAACATTAACCCATCAAAATAAGAATGAGAAATTAATTCTCTTTAATAAAGAATAGCTCTTATTCTCATGGCTTGCAGTAAGGAATAATGCACCTCAAATTTCATATTTTGTAAAAGTTTTTATCAAAACAACTTGAGATCTTTCAGAGTTACATAGCAATTTTAAGTTATAGTCTATATTTGTTCAAGAAGTTCATTTGACCTGGGAAGGCAATAATATATTAAGAATCATCTCATAAAATTGTAGTTATTATTTTGATACAAATGGAGGAAAAATGATTTGAAAGATAAAATCAGAGTATTTTATGTGGTTGAATGTCAAGAAGAACCACATTTTTTGTTGAATAAATCAAGGATATTCAAGTCTCAATTTAGTAAAACATTGAGCAGGTACTTAAATAGGTATGTAATAACTTTTTAAATGAAGAATGATACTGATTTTTTTTTCCCTGGCCCACAAGATGCATAAAATGACAGAGGTGGAAAAAGATCAGCAAATTTTCTGGACTACAGAGCCTTCTCCAAAACAGAAGTAGCGAATTTTAAAGTTAAATGAATGCTGTCTGTTCAACAGGAAATGAGAGCAAAAGTAGTTGCAATCTGTGAAAAAAGGAAGTGAGATGAAGATTAACTTCCAGGGGAAAGAGAAACATTGCTAATTTATAGTCTGTGGAACAGAGAGAGGTTTAGAGGCAGCAAACCAGGGAAAAAAAAAAGAGTTAAAAATTAATCTGAATTCTTCCTAGCATTTTTTTCTATTTTTCACAATAAAGGAAAACAATCCCTTCACAAGTCTAGTATTATTCAATGCATTTATATATTAAACAAATGGTTGAAAGTCGATATATAAATTCAGTACTGTTCCTGAAATGTACTGTGACTACCTTCCTTCATTTTCCTTAGTTTGCAATGATATTTGGCTATTGGACTATGGCTGCTCTCCCTTTTGGTCTTTTTTTCCTTGTATAGTACTCCACAGAAGTAATGGCCCTTACATGGGAATCACTGGCACATAATATTCCCCAAGAACATTTTGCAGGTTTAGATACTCCCACAAATTTTAAATTTTACTTTCAGACCCCCAGATTCCTAACCCTTTGAATATTGACCAAGGGGACTTTATGAAATTTATGTTTTAATTCGTTCATATTTTTCATCAAAAAAGCAATTTTTCTTTCTACAAAATCTACAAGACAAAAAACTTTGCTGTGAAAAAAAAGCAGAATACAGTTACACTTTTGCCATTCTGCATGCACCTGCAGAGGTAAGGTAAGGAAACATGGAGAATGCCGGCAAACCATAACTCTCCCCCTTGAACTTCAACACAGATGATATATTCTCAGATATATATCATCTCTGAGGACAACACAGCTCACTTTCTGATTACTTCATTTCTTTAACTTTTCATATTTTTAAATCAGCTGATACAAATTATTTTGATACAAAATGAAGGATAACCTAAAATAATTTGGAAAAAAAAATAAAAATAATCTTTTCCTACTAATAGACTAGAGAATCGACAGAGGGTTCATTCAGCTAATGGACTACATGTCAGACATCCATGTCACCCTTTTGTTGGTAAGTGGAGGTTGGCTGAGCAGCTTAAAAAAAAAATCATAAATTTTCTACAGATTTTAAGATAAGAGAAACTGGGAAGACTAGGGGACAGTCCGCTGTTCAGTCAACTACTATCTAAATTTCAGATAAAAGATGGTGGATCACACAAGGCCTTGGCTCCCTCTCAAGCGCTCCATTTGTGAATTTGGCCTGCTGGATCAAGAACTCCCACAATCTCCCAGAAAAATCACAGGTGCAGGGTATTTTGCCTTGGTTGACAGCTTGCTCCCAAGAGATTACCAGGTCCTACTGCCTCTTTCAAAGATCAACTAACAGAGAAAGTTATTAAAAAATGAATACTCACTTGAAGTGGTATTTAAAACTACATTTTCCTCCATATCACTTGCAGTAGTATTTAAAATTACATTTTTCCCTGGAAGAATCAGACTGTAGAGCACAAAAAATATTCCTGTTTTTTTTTTTTTTTTTTAATGGGGAAATTTTTGCTGATGTTTCAGTTTGTCTTTCTCTTGCCTCTTAATTTTTTTTTTTCCTATTGGGTTATTGAACCATAAGTATAGTAAGTGCTATGATTAGTCTTCTTTCTTGTCCCCTGCTGAATGACCTAGCTTTAATTCTTGTAACTTTAGTTGGAGTAAAGCAGATTCTTGCAGAGACTACTATACACTTTTCATTTCTCAAAAGTGATTTTTATCTAAAATATGAGCAGTTTTTGAGAGATTTATGAATAATACACACAACTCACTGCAGCAATAAGTAAAAAATTGCATACACATACATAGCCTGCTACAGAGCATTGTTCTACATTATTCCTTACCACCTCAGTGGCGTGTAAGTTTATAAGTACAAAAGGACTTACAGCAAAGTAAGAGATAATACCCTCGTATCTTTTTTTTTTTCATGTCACATAATATTAGCAAGGCTTGTACTTGCTAATAAGTGTGGAAGATGATAGTATTTATGTGCTTCACTGTAGGCAAAGAAGAGCGAACAAGTGCCAGTTACTTCCCCAAATGTAGAGGGAAAAAAGCCTGAATTAATGTATACCAAAAAAAACAAGTTTATTCTCCAAAGAGCTACAGCAAAAGGTGCACTTTTCTCACAGATGTAGAGTTTTGCCTCTGGTTAAAAATATTGACAGTATTCATAACAGAGTACATCATTAACACAGAATAGTCTTGTTTCTGTAATAATATCTATAATCCACAATGATGTGACAATTATTTCAAAATATGCCTGAAAAACAATTTGTTATAACTGTCAAATGACTCATATCTTCATTATTCAGTTAATAGGAAGAATCCACAAGATAGGAAGACTATCAATCTTTACATGTCGATGACTGTAAAAAAATAAGCCAGCTCAAGGCAGAAAAAGTATTTTATTATCACCTGAATAACTTAGAAATTCATTAAAAAATCACAGAGCCTCAATGAAATATTTAGACAGTACTACAAACTGGAATGTCCAGTTGATCCACCTTCCCCATCCACCTTCCCCATCCAGAGGAAAGTAAAATTTATGTCAAAACAGTAAAACTATTGTAAAAATAATTCAATGGTCAGCCCAATAAATAAGAATTCAGTTTAGTGAATACCATAGTTAGCAGGACATCTGTTCTTCAAAAGCACATATGGCAACATGAATGAAAGAAAGCTTTTTCGTTTTCACTTTCAGAGTTTTTAGTTACACAGAAAAAGCATATTTAAGCCTCTTTACCAGGTTAGACCTGCAAAGCATGTCTTTTAACTATATTTTTCTCCAAATGGAAATCTATACTAAACTATGGTGGACGACGATGGTCGTTTTTTCTGTTTTCCAATTGAAATAAGTTAGCCACCTCCCTCTAGCTGGCCACCGTTACCTGACTTTCCAATGGCTATTCTGTTACCAGACCACCCAAAAACATCAGTTTAGAGCAAGAAATATCATACCTTAGAAGCAAGTTTTTCGGTGTTGGAGTTTTCATGAATGGATAGCATGGTACAGGGCAAAGCTATGAAAACTGTTTTCCTGCTATGAAAGCCAAAAGTCTAGGAAAACTGTTTTCCTAAAAATCTGTTATCTATTTATTTACTACTTATTTAAAAATAGCAAGTAATTGCCTCTCAGTCACAGGATTTGTACTTGATGAGAAAATGTACTCTGCTTTCCATATGCGGAGGCAGAAAAGAGGATGACTCTTAGTAATTCTAATTCAGATCTTCAGCTTATAATGTCATTTGCACGGAAACCACAGGAATAAACAAACAAGTGGCAAAGTACTTTGAGATCAAACCTAATTTCAGATGGAACAGAATTCTTTGTCAAAACTTCTTTTGAGGTTGGACATTGTTAGCCTTACAAGATTAACAATGGCAACATCTCAAAATAAAGTGTAAACATTAGATATAACTAACACAGCAGGTATGAATAAAGAAACAGGAAACAGATACAAGTGGTATACGTCCTCACATCAGCTCATCATGGTCATACACTCTCAAGTCATCATTCACACTCTCAAGTATTGACATAACCTGCAATACCACAGAAGAGCAGGCTTTGATTGCTGAGTTCTCTCTTCTTCTTTGAGGACTGTACTTGCCCAAAGGAGTGTATCTAAAATTGTGTACTAAGCATTGCAATGGTTACAGTGAAGGCTAGCCGAGCTCCCCTGCATGACCTGAACTTCTCTGGAAGCAGAACAAGAAAACAGAGCCGTTCTTTGTCTGTCACCGAATATCAGCCTTCCGCTTCTGTCTAAGCAGAATGAACTAGGCTGCAAGAAACAAATAAACTCTTTAAGTATGGGCCTGAATAAAGAAATGGATTGTGATCAGATATTGATGCAGGGCCTCAGGTTGACACTGGTCAGATATTGATATCAGGACTTTCAAAGATATTGAAATTCTCCCTTTCTATTTCACTTGAGTATCTTCAACACAGAACACACAATGCAGCTATAAGGTGGCTAATGTTAGTAATAATTGTAAATAAACAAGGAAAAGTGCTCAAGATCACACATGAAATCCATAGCAAAGCAATAATTTGAATCGTGGTGATTTTTTTGGTTTAGTACTCATCCTAGTTAAAAATAATCTCAAAGCTAAGAAGTATATCATATATAATAGACATATAAAGATCTATTTTTCTTAACATTTTTCTCATATCGGTTTTCAGTCTCACTAGATTATAATTTATAAATATACTAGTTTATAAATCACAAACTTTTCATCAGAAGCAGCAAAATCTTTCATTTCGACAAAAGAACTTCACATTTTTCTAGAACTGCTTGAATCCGCAACATCTATGACCCACACAGGACCTGTTCTGAAGCCTATTGCAGTTATTGAGTTTTTGAAGTCTATAAGGAATAAGGAATGTGTTTGGTTTCTAATTTGACATGCTACACTTCCTCTTTTCAATGGATACAAACCAACGTTCTGGGCTTCTTTGTACGGGCATAGTAACCTGGACTTTGAGCATCCCCTAAAAGCTTTAGTATTTCTTCTTACAAGTAGTCTGCATTTGTTCTTTCCCTCCAGCATTCTTCCTCAACATGATTTTGACTGTTTCTGTAAAGTTAATGATTTCAGGAAGAAAGAGGAGTTCAAAATTAAATAAAATAGAAAAGACAGTGCAATGTGGGATCTTCAGAACTTTAATTATATGAATGAGGGATTAGTTACATCACATAAAATTTTCAATGTGCTACTTGAAGACAGTGGTGGGAGACATATAAATAATTTATGTCCAAGTTGTTTTATATTTGTGACAGAAATATTAGATTTCTGAAGCTTGTAGTATAGCTGTCAGTTTATTTCATTTTTGAAGTATCTTATATCTTCCCTATATGTTCATTAATCATAATGCCAGTCAAAATCATTTTTTTAAAGAACAAATATAGGATCTCCAGAAGACAACACTGATACTTACTTGGAGGAACTGCTATGCAGGAAACTTATCATTTAGTACTGCAGCAAAATGTAATTTCTGATGGTGGTAGTTAATCTGGTGATTTTTTTCTTTCCTTTTATTATCCAGGGAATTAAATAAGCAAACTGTTTTGTTCTTGAGTAATGCTTATCTGGTTTAAACTCCATCCTCATTTGCTATCTGGCTGCTATTTTTCTACACATTCCTATTAAGCGGTTATTCTTAGATAAAGAACCAGGCAGAGAGCTACTAATGAAGCTTGATATCAAAATAGGTATGTTTGGAAGGGGAAGAAGAAATTGATAGACTATTTTAATGAGTTCATTAGGAAACGCTTTAACTCCATGATGACTTTTGAAGAAGGTTTATTATTTCTTGCTTGAAAATACATGGTTTCAAAAGGAAAGAAAGCTTTTATGCATGCATGAGAAAACACTTAACCAGCATTTTAATAATAGATTTTTTTCTTCTTAAAGCTTCTTCCTTGGAAAAAAGATGACTTTTTATCTCTAGATGTAATTTTCATTCCAGCCCAAGTTACTCTATGCTTCTACGTCTGTTAGGATTCTATCTTAAGAAAAATGCTGTTAGAAGGATTTAAGTTAGTTCTCAACTTACTCATTTACCCAAATCCAGGCTTTCATGACTGCATGGTCAGAAATTATCAAATTAATTTCAAAAATTCTACAGCAAGTTTTTCTATTGTACCAATAAAGTCACTGCACTTCTGACTTCCTGCGAAATTGTTTATCCTATTTGTTTAGCGATATGAAAAAAGAAAGCGTATCTTCTAAGAAATCTCTTTGGGGTAGGGAAGGTTGAATATAGGATTTTTTTGCAGTAGAACTGAAGAATTCCCTGAGTTTTTTTCATGACTATAGTTCCAAATCAGGCCTAAACATTTTTCCTTCCTTCCTCCCTCATTCTTCTCCTTTTTCTTATAAAGGAATAATTTGTTAGATTTGGAAATAACAATTAGTTTCCAAGAAAACCTGTACTGAAGGCATGTTTTGATGATGATTTTTATTTTGGTAATCCCAGTACTTTTGCAGCTTTTGAAAAAGGATAGGGGTGAAAAAACATTGTATTCTCTTTATGGAGAATGGCTGACTAGAAATATTTTTAAGACTTGAATTTGTAGAAAACCTTGGAGATATATTTGCAAATTCTCTATTCAACTCAGCATAAATTTTTACTTTTGCAGCTGCATATGAAATGTTGCTTAGTTCCATATGAACAATTCCCTATTTTTCCATTAATGCAACAGAAACCTATTGGACTAAATTAATTTCTGAAGTTATTATAAATGATAAGAATTACACAGTACAGACTCATCTTCATGAAAGTTTTAGGTACATTCCAATTGTTTTGACAAGTATTTGGAATAATAATGTAATTATCTTTTGCTTGACTAGATGTGTTTTATATTTTCATTAAATATGATCAATAAAGAAAAACAAATGCCAAAGTGAAAGAATCCTAAAGGAGTGGAAATCAATATATTTTATTATCTAAAATGTATAGTAGGATATAGATAGAATTTGATTGACATCCAAAGGAATTTTAATACTTTACCACTAAATCATTATTTTGTTTAGTAATGCAGTTAAATACATTTATAAAGAAAAATATCATTTACAGCATGTCCTCTTAAAGTCCTTCCTTCATTTCATTTTCTTCATTGAGGCAAAATTTGATGAATATCAGACTACTCACAGAATACACCAAAGGAAATTTCCCCTACTTTAGCTAAATCTCTGGCCTCATTTATATTTAAGTCCAAAATTACCTCCTCCATAGAAATCGTATGTGCTTCCAGGACTCAAGTTTCTTAATTTAGAAACAAAAATCCCCTCTCTTAGAAGACTTTTCTACTACTCCCATCCAGCCTAGGAATTGAACTGTATTTGTAGCATACTAAGCAAATAACCCTTTGAGACTGCTCATAAACTAACCCTTAGAGTGGGAAAACCTAGGTCTTCTTCTACCCTGAGTGACATTTAAAAGTAATCATAGGAAAATGACAGGTTCAAAGGTGAGCTAAATTAATGCTAGGTAGCATTACTCTCATTGGGTGCCTGGAATAGATCATTTGTTTTTCTTGCTCTCCTTTCTCCCTACCTCTCCTTTTTTATCCTCATTATCATCTTGTGGTTCTATGCATTATTCTCTTTGTATTTTTGAAACTGAAAACCAAATTTCCTCATAAAAGAAATTTAACTTCCTCATAAGCCTTTTGATATTCTCGCAATAGTTTTCCACAGAGAGTAATAACTCTTAGCACTTCCACACAGCTGAGGCATGTTATTCCTCATGTTCTACAAGCTATATGTGAAGAAGTGCCGTCCTACAAGTTAAAGACAAACTTAAAATGTCAAATAATTTGGTACTTTGATAATTTGGTACTCTGATCTCCACAGATCAGAGTCTCAGGCCTTCTCTAAAGTTCAAAGCATCTGGAAATTTTTCTTCTGAAGAGAGTGATGCTTTGGGCTTCATCCCGATCTTGATCCTGCAGAAGTCACTCTTCTTGTTCTGGCTCCTGTCTGATGACCAGGTTTCTATGGAACTCGTGACTTGGAAAGCCTGTGGGCACATTGACTAGCTAAAGGACCAGGAAGGGAATACCATAATATGACTCACAACTGATTGATTATACAAGTCTGAGAGGAAGCCTTAGGACCCACATGTGGTCCAAGGGTCATTTTCTTTTTACAGCCCAGGTCTGATGAGCAACTCACTGTGGGACACTTTGGTTGGTAACAACTGCTAGTACCAGCAGCCTGATTAAACGAATCACTAGGATCCCGCCCTACTCTTACATGCTTTTCCCTCTCATGAGAGATAATTTTCTTTTGTTATATTAAAAACACAATTCATCACTTTGGTTAAACATTCAATCATTCTTCAATCATCTGAAATCAAGATACTTTGCATGTTTTGCCTACTGTTGTACAAAGACTGTTCCTCTAGGATGGCAATCAGCTGCCTAAAGCAGCTGAGAGCATTTCACTGTCTTTTTGACAGTCTTATTGTTTTGCTTATTACTAAGATGAGACATCAAATGATAAAAATACTCTCTGTTTCTTCAGTTTTCATCACAATTACACATCTGCCAATTTCTAAGTTAAATCCAGACCAATTTTGAACAGAACTTCACATGTCCATCCTATCTACTCAATGCGGCCAAACTTTGCTTATTGTAAATTAGGTGAATATGAAGTAAATACAGTAATACAAAACTTTTAAGGGAAGGGCTTAATAAAAATCTGCTTTAACTTTCATTAAAAAAAGAAAATGTAAATCTTTTTTCAGAACCCACCCAACTATTTCATTTAAAATAAATGATTTCCAAATAACTCAACAGCAGGTGGATAATTATCACACCTAATTTCCAACCCAAAACTCATTGGTAGCAGGAAAAAATAACGAGTTTCAATTTTGAAGGTGTAACAGATATCAGAGGAAATTGATTCATTTGCTTTCTTGTATTATTTTGCCATTCTCTTAGAACACATTTAAGGTCCCTTGTTCACACAGGTAAATGTTTTTAATTATTTATTATTTTAGATGAATTATCCAGAGTTTAGTTGTACTTTACAGAACACTAAATGTTTAAAACCAATCATGAAGTATAAAGACCTAGCAGTTTGGATTACAAAGACATAGACTGATGAAGACTTAATGTGAATAGAAATAAATCTTAGTTTTAGAGATCATTTACAGGAAAAGCTATTCCCTATTTTCTGAAGTGAAACATCTTCCCATGTTTCAGGCACAAGTAAAACATAAATCAAACTAAAGACTCTCATCTTAAAATTTTCTACTGGATGGAAGCTATTTGACAGATTGTGTCTTTAGGAAAGAAAATAAAAAAAAAAGCAGCTATTACCTGAAAAGTGATTATTTATTAGAGAATTGTGTCATCTGGTATTTACTACAGTATATGCGAAATGCATGTTCATTCTTTGGAAACAAGTCTTAGAACTAACATTCATACATTTAAATTATCCTATGAAAGCTAAATAAAAAAAGGAAGGAAAGCTCTCTTTTTCATGTGATATTTGAAGATATGCCTGTTCTTGCTGATAGGCATTTGTACAAAAAGGGTTTCATCAACTGGGAGGCTATCCACCTCATTACACAGTCATAGAAAGACAGAGTGCAAATAACTTAACTAAAGGGCAAAGTAGACATTGGAGACAAGCATGTACTGTGAAGATAACAGGAGACTTGTGATTCAGACAACCTGCACTGACACAGTCAGGATTCAAATGTGAAAACACTCAGAACTCCACATAAATAAATTTAATCACTTGCCTCACTGGCAGAAGACAGAAAAAGGACTTCTTTAGCAGAGTCATGCTCACTTTCTGCTCCCTTCTGTGTGCAGAAAAAACTCACAGCACTTAATTTACCAGACTTCTCCAGGCAGTGTGTCTACAGATACCTCCATGTATTGCACAGAGGGACTAAGTGAACTATCGGAATTTTTTCCCATCCAAACTGGGTAAGGTTTTCATTTTTTGTAGCTCCAACTAAACAACAACAACAACAAAGCTAATTATTATTTGCCACAAAGATAGTAAACATTGATGTACATGACAATTTATATTAATGACTATATTTAAAGTATAAATGTATATGTATGTATACATGTATATAAATAACATTTCATAAAATGAATCTCTATTTCTCTGTGTCTTTAAAAAGTTATCCTTCATCTGAGGAAATTACATCCAAAGAGCAGCTTTCTAAATAGATTTCAGCTCTGTCGCATAGGGTACAGCAGCTACAGTGTAATTGTGGTTAAGAATGAGTGAACTGTAACCAAAAAGAAAAACCTTTGTGACTCAAAGATAGGTTTGAATGGGGCCTATGAGTTGGAAAAAAAAAAAAAAAAAGGCAACTTTTGGGTGTTTACATGTAAAGGCTGAGTACGCTGGAATAGGTGTTTGAAAAATACCTTTCATGTGACTTGTGTCATTCATTCATTACATGGCCTACAAATTATACCACACACTAACTTGACACCTCCAGGCAAATTTTCATAGCAATTCTAACTGCTTCCAGAGCAGATCAATTCTCTTTTATTGACTCAGGTACAGCGCTTTGGAAGCATAAATTCTGCATTCGTGTTCTTCCCACAGACCATAAACCTGTTGCATAACATACTGGCATATTGACTGTCTTACTGTGTTGTGTAGTTCACTGTCTTCGGGGAGATGAGATCTGGGAAAGTTGATCCATTACCCTTGCAGGTAAGCCAGAAGGCATTTTTGTTTCCTTTAATGGCAGGATGGAAAAAATGCAGGTGAGCTGTTCAAAGATGTATGGTTAATGCAATTTATCTAATTGGTTTGCAGTTTCTCCTCATTCTTCTCCATCATTATTATGATACATCGAAACTGTGAATTGTTAAAAAAACCTTTAATCCTGTTGCAGTAGGTGAGAATTAAGGCTGTACAGGCTTGATAACTAATAAGTTCTATTTATAAATGGCATATGCTAACTAACTCTCAAAACTAATTTGTCTATTAGTTTATAAGCCTACAGAATAATTTATTTGAATCATCCATTTCCTATTTTGTGCAACTGTAATTCAAATATTTCGGAGTTTAGGAAAAATCTGAAAATTCTTCAGTGCAAACAATTTGTTAAGTTAATCTTATATTTAAAAATCATTCAGAATAAAGCACAACCGTTTTCTAGCCTACCTTGAATCTGTGATATTTCAGTTGCTGAAAGAGATGTCAGAATCAGTATCAGCATGAAGGCAGCAGTTGTTCTGACAGCTGAAGCATGAACTGAATCTGTCTAGCAAAATTAGCTTAATATAGTCAAATTATTTTTGTTTTTAACTGTATATGGGCAGCCGCAAGACACATTTTATACCGTTTCACCATCAGAAGATGTTTATATTTTACATTCAGCTTTGCTTACTATAACAACCATCAATTAAGAAACATATACTGGAATTAAGTAACAAATTACTATGGCAATTACATCAGGAAAAATACTTCTGAAATCACAGATGTTTTTATCAAAGCCTTCACTGTAATGCTTTGCAATTTCCATCTTCCCTCCCACCAATGGTAATTAGAGCTCTGCATCCACTTTTACTCCTCAATTATGTATAGAAAAAAAACCTAAATAATGCTTTGCTTTCTATTTATTGCATTATGACAGTTTGAAATTTTAGCTTTGTTAGGAACCCTTCTGGTTCTTAAAGAAATGAATCATTTTTCTTTACTTAGCAAGTTGCATGTCACAGATCTCTCTTGAATATGTGTGGAACATGTAAGTAACCAAAACTTTCTGAAACGTGTACTAAATTGTTTTGTTTAGATACACATTCATCAAAAAAAGAAGTGGGTTTAACTTGAATAAAACATGTTCCTTTCTCTATATCTGTCTTGTGCAAGAGGATTCTTTCTTTTTTTTTTTCTTTTTTCTGCTGCTTTGCTACATATTTTTCTTGTGAATGGTTGTTACCCTTCAAAACAAGAAGAGTAGGAAGGGCAATAACTTGACAGCACAGCTAAATTCAGAAATTTCCAAGGAGGCATAATTGCATTAGGAAATATAAATCACTCGGGTCGAATCATCTCACCTTCAATAAAACTGCTCAGCATCCCAGGCAGCATTCCCAGATATTTTTGTGTTATCTTTGCTGAATCTCTAGGTTGATAATTGCAATAGTAGACATTTATTTTCAATTAGTGGAAAGAAGAGCATGTATGAATATTTTAATACTAAATATCGATTTAGTGTGAGAATGTGCCCTGCAAATCAACCACCTGTATTGTCTTGGTTCTACTTTCACTAAGCTGTTGTCAAAGATGATATATAGTAAAGGGGACAGATCTTAAAATCAAATGCCACTGTACATGGCTTGTGAATTGCTTCTGTCTTTCAAAAGCCTCAGGCAAATGCTCACAGTCACAGAATCTGAACTATCTTGATACCGAGAGCTCAGGGTTATTACATGTGATTATCTGAATCTACATGGATCTTCCCCAGAATGACAAATGGAATGCAAGCTACAATTTATCATTTGGCATGTGTCAACATTGCACTTAGATTACAAAACAAGTGGCAAAATAGACTAGTCATGATCCAGATGGTTATATACTGTATCTATACTTTATCCTGGATTAGCTTCTGGGTGCAGGTAGATTTTGCAAGTAGCTCCATTCTCTCCTGAGAAGCTAAGTAAATACACAGGCAGTTAAGTTTTGTTAGTAGTAACTTATTCTACATTATATTTGTTTTAATGTAGACTCACAGAAAAGGCAAATAGCAGGTACTCTGCCTATACACACTCTAGGGTAAGATAAATGACTTTCCACCAAAAAAATTAAAAAGCTCTTCTTTATGTCTCCAAAGGTAAGTACTGAAATCTATCATGACAGTTCAGTAAAAATTTCATTCCATTTTTTTTTTTGTATTCTAACTTCTGCTTTGGTGCATATTGGGAGCAAATCAGATATGTTCTACTGTTTTCAAGCTTTATGTTTCACACAGACCAAGAAGTAACTACTTTTCCTCACAAAGATGAAAAACTATCAATATGAAGAGTACTGCCTGCAGTAAGCCCAGGACACTGTTGTTGGCACCCTAGTCTTTCTCTTGCAGTTTGCAGACCAGTGAGTATTCTTTTGAGCTACTCCAAATAAAGGGCATCCTGTGCCTGAGATCCATGATAGCAGTGAAATATATTTCTTAATATTGCTATTGTTGTTTCAAAAAGAAACATAGATGGAAAAAATGTATAGTCATGAACATCACACAGTGAAAACAGAGCTGCAAGAAGAGTGCCTCCAGGCTGAGCAACTTTAGAATAGAAAACTGTCACCATTTCCTTCAATTTCAATTGCTTATTATCCTCACATTGTGCTTTCTTAATAGCTGAAGAATATAATGAAGATTGCTCTTGATGAAGATGACACTCTAATTGATAATGTCATTTAAGTTGTGCTTATTAGGAATCAAAACCCGACAGTAGCTAAGTGCAAATGGTAGATGTGCACTATAGTAAACTGCCAAAATGCTATGAAAATTGGCAGATCTGTTGTCAGAATCTGTAGCTACGCTTTGGAGATTTGCTGAATTATAAAAACATAAGTATATATTCCTTCCTTGTCCCCGCTATTGGCTTCTCTTGAAAAAAGGGTATGAATCAATTTATAGTGTTCCTTGAGTTTTGTTTCACTAGGATGGTGAGAGGTGGTCTGAGATAGGAAGGAGTTTATCTTCCTACAAGCGCAAACTCCTTTCTCTCCAATAAAATTGTGTCCATCTGTACCAAGACACAACTTGGCTTTCTACCCAGAATATTTTCTCCCATTGTCTTGGCTGTTAGAGCAACCATTTGCCAAAAGGATGCCAAATATGTGAATAAAATCAATACTGAGGATGCTAACACAGTCCTTGTAGATCATTACAGTCTTGTGGGTCTCCAGAGAAAGTAGAATTTGTCCTTTTCTATCTCTTTCTTAATTGCACAAATAAAGCTACAATTCTGTCCATGTAAAGAAGATATATGTGACGGGGGAAGAAATATTATAATAGTAGAGATACCACTTTTTATTGTATCTCTTCTGGGCACCTATGGAATGAAAGCAAAGTTTGTGTCTTTCTCCACGCTCTTCATTAAGGTGAAAATATGACACATGGGCCAAAATTTCCTTTTTAGTTTTATTCTATGGGGTTTTACTGGAAATTCTGCTATGTGAATAGATTATGAGGTGGCAAAGGATAACTGCAGAAAGTACTGAAACAAAAGTAGAAATGCCTATGTCCTATTATATCTTGTTTCCTTGTTCCAAAGACATTAATCCCATAAGTGGTGCTAAAAATAAGAATCTATGAGGTGAAGGGGAGGGTTCTGCAGTCTTGAATGATGACTGTATTGCTCACATTTTCCATGATCTGATACTTTACTGATTTATAGTATAATACTTTTTTTTTTTCAATTACCACATAGTGGCAAAACCACTGATTCTGAG
The DNA here is from genome assembly GCA_013389825.1 of Crypturellus undulatus. NCBI lineage: Eukaryota > Metazoa > Chordata > Aves > Tinamiformes > Tinamidae > Crypturellus > Crypturellus undulatus. Next base: position 391,043 of record VWPW01008021.1, on the reverse strand, counting down.
GGAGAAATCAGTAATGTATAAAAGGCTTTGCTGAAGCAACTCTATTTATATACTTCTCATAATGCTCAGCACTTCTAGATATAGTAGCAATATGCTTCATCTTACATAATTTTCTAGTCCCCTCTTATTTTTTGCACTTTCATCTCCAGCTAAAAATGACTATGGTATGAGTAGCATCAGTATCTCCCACAAGTTAAACCGCATATATAGTTTAAAGGTTAAGAAGACCTTCATTGTATTTCCCTCTCTCATTCCTTTCCCTTCTTCTAACTGACACAAATAATGACTTTTGAAAGGAGAAGGAAAATAGGTTAACAATAACCTCCAAGGCAGGAATTCTAATGAGATTCAAACTTGTCCATGTCTCGTCTTCATTTCCTTTCCTGGCAGGTCCGATTGCTTAAATGTTTGATGTCTTTTATGAAATGTTTTTTCAGAAATTATTTTTTAAAGGGCATGACATGCACGGAAGAGGAGAGAGAGGAAAACCTTGATTAAAAAATCCAGAGTTGTGTTGCATTTGCTTTTAATACATCTCAGGATTGATCGCTTCATGTGAATATCCTGCATAATTTTTCATCTTTCTTTGTTTTGTCAAAGCTACCAGCTTTTGAGCAAGAAAACGCAACTAGCCTTTCTTGCTTGTTAATAATCTCATGCATATCCTATTGTTTCCAATTTCCCATTACAACTTTGTTTCTATTCAAGTGCTCTGAACTACAGCAACTATCGTGTAAAGGTTCTTTTTCTTCTCTGGTTTCATTTTATTAAGTTTCCAATATTTCATTTTTGCTATTCATCCTGCATAGCAGGAATTTTGACAGCCAACTTTACAGTTGTAGCCATAAAAAGATTCTGTTCTTGTCCATGTTCTTAATTTTTTTACCTGAGAAATCCTTAAGTAAATGATATTAAGAAAAAAATCTTTCCACAGCTAAAGCAATAGTTAATTTATTATTGTCACCTTTTTTTTTTTTTTTTTTTTTTTAGTGAAGGTGTTCTCATTAGTCATTTCAATGACTAAGGGCACCTTTCACTTCCCTCAGTCATGAGTAGCTATAAGAGTACTTGCTGGTTCTAACCAGACTAGGAAAGTGACAAAGATGAGTCAGAAGATTTGCTGGATGGCAAATTAATAAATAAATAATAATAAAAAAAGATTATTTCTAGATCATCTAAGAAATGCTAAGTTCTGTGTACACATACATAACCACCTGGTAAAGATATTTTACCACTCTCTGCTCTGTTGCTATCTGACTAGAGCTTGAAGGCTCATTGACAACCCTGTCACCTACAAAAGTGTGTTAGAGGGGTTAGAGTTCCTTTAGTAGGTGGTGCTAGCATTCTGTCCAACAAGATGATGTCCTTCCTCATCATTTTGAAATCTTATGCTCTTACATTATATTTGAGTCTAGAGGCAGGTTCTTAGTCCTTATTGTCCCACTTCTAGACTATGTGCTGTGTGACATTAGATGGCATTAGCTTTCCCAGGCTGGATCAGGTAAGCAGTACACCTATTTTCTTGCTTAAATTTTACATTCTTTGTTGTGCCTAAACCATGTGCCTAACGTAGGATTGCACTTCTTCAATGACCCGTAATTGTGAGTTATTTGGTCGTCTGCCCCTTCTCATATTTTCTTATTTTCTGCCACACACTTGTACTCCCTATCACAAGAGAGGACACTTGCTACTAAGTCACAAGCTCCCACAATAAACTGAGATGATTGATAACAAGCCTAACAAGCCTCTGTTCTGAGGTTTTGCTAAACTAATATAACGCCTTGACTGCTTTTTGCTGGTCCACAGGCCTACAACTTGACGGAGTACTTCATTATGCCACAGGGACTCTGCTGGCATTTGATTCTTTCAAATCCCTAGTGCCTCAGAAGGTTTCTTATTGCTTCCTTATCACTGGCTCTCACCTGAGTGTGTTTGAGTACATCTGGGCTTAAATTGTTTAAGGAACCATAGAAAATTCATATATCTATAAGTACTTTTCTCATTCCAGCTGAGCTATTTCAATGAGCTCACAGTCATTTGTTTGTAATATTTCTTACCTGATACAATAAAAGAATTATGACATCAAGGATTAAAATAAAAATCAACTAAGACATATAATATCAACTAAGATACATATAGTTGATATATAATGTCAAATATATCAGTTCAACTAGGATATATCATGCCCTGTGACTTCATATTACGTGAATTCAGAAGGAATTCCTTGCACTTCCCTTTCCAAGTTATTTAATCTTAGGGAAAAATTTGGAATTTTTCTCTGAAAGCGAATTATTTCTTCTAGACGTTAGGAAACACACATTGAAATATGACCTAGTTTGCATTCCTCGTAGCTTCTCACAGTAACATATGTCTAGTCACTATCAAGTGAGCAGTTAATACTAGGGCACTTACCAAGCTGAAATCCTACACATTTGTAAATGCTGTAGGGCTAGCCTATTTATAGGGCTTTTCAAATATGATGAGTTTGAAGTAGGAAATTCCAGAAGCTCAGAAATAGGAAGCTTAGGAGTGCAATCCTATATCTGAGTATTTACAGAGTTTTTCTAGTTCTCAATCATTTCCTTCCAGACTATCAGCAAGAGGAGGAAGAATTCATTGAATATTAATGTCTCAGTTCAGCTAAGGAGGGCTTGAGACAGTGAGTGTTCTCAAATGCCTCATCTGGGAAGTGCTGGACTGAGCTACTTTGCAAGTGCGTATAACAGTGCTATTTCTCCAGGAAAATAAATAATAACAGAAGTAATATTCCTAATTAGTCATTTTTTTCCCATGATCTCTAATGGCAAGTACCTGAAGAGATGCTTCGCCTCAGAGTTCAAACCCTGATATATTAATATACGTTTATTAATACGTCTTTTTTTTCAGTCTGAAGAAATCCATATAACCAGTAGTGGCATTAGGGAAACTAGCTAGTCTGTCTAAGTAAGACTTGGTTATCAGTTAATGACTTTGTCTGTAAGCCTACAGAGAACCCTTAAAGCATACTGATTTTAGGCTGCACGGTAAAATAATAGAAAGCAGCCAATAATAGAATTTTTTTTTTGTCAAATAAATTGAAAGACATGTTTGCTTATGTAAGAAGATATGTAGACTCTTTTTAGTTTCTCTGTATGTTAACTTTATAATATTTCTGCCTCATAGATTGTGCATCCTTCATTTGAATTCATGATTTGGGGGTCTACCACGTGTGTGCCAGGCAGTGTTTAGCTCAAGGACAAAGAGATACCCTTTTGACATAGGACTGACTGAGTGTCCTGATGCAGAGTCATGTGTGATAGGGCTAAACCTGGCTCCTGTGGCAAGAAGAGGTCCCTGTTGTGCAGTACAGTAGGGCAGAAAGGCACCCATCTCCTAGCTGGTGTGACTGTGTGACAATCAAACTGCAGCACATCAGCAAGAAATAATCATTCCTGGGAGGGATTAAAGTCCTCATAAGCCTGTACTATAAATCCATGCCGGTAGATAGTGCTTTTGGAGTAAGTAGAGTTTCTGGTATTATGTCTCACATATCTGGTGATACAGATTGCTTCCACAATTTTGTTAACTTCCATATGGTTTGGCATCTGAGAGCAATAGAGGCTTTTTCATTTTTTTTCTCCTTCCATTTGCACAGATGAGCACAGATATTCCAGAGAAATATTTTATCAGTATGAGAGAGCATTACAGTTCTATCAAACATTACTGTAACCATGCAAAGTAAAGGAGGATTTCCTCAGCTTCTTGGGAGATGATGATTAATTTCGCTCATGACATTTGCCTCAATTCCTCTTCTCCATTTGCACTTTACTAACCTCAATTTCAGCTTTTCTTATTTCGTAGCACCTGAAATCTTTCAGGATTACTTCCATCTAGTAAAAATATTTTACTGTATCATTGTCAAGGTATTCTGGTGATATAATGCTGTCAGTTTCTTAACTGGCGCAGGACAACTAATGAATCACTCAGTATATGACAGTACATTGACTTGGTAACATTTTCTATCACAAAAACCTCTCAAATATTCTGAAAAAGGCTTTTCTAGAAAAGAAAGTTGAAGTAATAGATGTTACCAAATGGAATATTTTCATGCTGAAATTTTTCATGCTGATTCATTAAGCTATTTGCTTCCTATAAGGCAATTAGGAAACTTTCCCAATTATAGAAAACTGAAGAAGGAAAGAGATGTTTGCCTGCGTGTATTTCAATCCTGCTGTGCCTTTGAGGGACACCCACAGAATAGATGGGGATGTTCTTTGATGAACATGGACAGAATATTGTGAGAAAGAGAGAATTCTCATAAGTAGTTCTCACAACCAATTTTATTCCCCCATCATTATCTGCTAAAATTTATACTGCCTGTGTTGCCATAGTAGTGTGTGTCTAACCCCTGTTGCAGCATATAGTCTGGTCCTGTGCATACAGTCAGGACATACACTGATTCTGTATCAGAATAGGAACTAGTTGCATATCATTTTTCTATATTCTTGTCTTTTCTTTGGAGACATTCCTGAAAACAGGAAGACAGGATGCTATACTACAGTCCAATAAACTGATCAAGGAAGTAGGGCTGTGAGTTGCAAAATGAGGAATTCTCTCTAAGAAACATCCATTCATTGACAACCAGTTTTGCTCTTCATCAGTTAGATAGTTGACTTGCTCCATCAGAGATGCATTTCATTATTTTTTCTTCTATTTATACTCTTGTAGTGTGAATTAGAAATGTTTTAAAGCTTTTACACTTGTCCTATGATTAGAAATGTTTCTGGGCTTTTATCTTGATGAATTTTAAGATATTTTGTGTAATTTCCAGGATCTGATGTATTCCTAAAAGTTCCTTGCATGTAGTTGTTTGTAGACATCTTGACTTTCCATAGTCTAAAAACCTCTCCCAGATGTTGCTGTTGAGTTATCTATATTATAATAACTAGCATTTTTAATAATAATATTTTTAAGTAGGTTGCTTGAATTATCAGCTCATGGTAATTCTGCAGATTATATTTGAAGAAGTGTATAGAAGTTTCAAACGCTTAAGAAATTTCATAAAATTTTTACTTCCAGGAGAAATCTCTAACACCTGCTGTTGCCTTCATCCGTTGACATATTTTGTACTCAGATTTCACTTACCGTCACTTAGAGAAAATATTATTTGTTTCTTCTATTCCTGCTGTCAAAAGTGAGAAAGGATGAACTAGTGCAGTACTCTCCTCAAGATCTTTAGGTTAAGAAAAGGTTTCTACCTCAGCTGTGCCAAACACTGAAAAACTGGGTTTGGCCTAATGGCCAAATATAACTCAGACAAGGGAATTGTGCTCTCTGTGATATTATGAAAAGCTTACATCACAGATAAAAGATTGCAGAAAATATGGGACAGGTCTTACGCAAACAGCAGCAGAACAGGTCAAAGAACATTTTTCTGAATGAAAGTAGAAGTTCATAAATGCAACAAAAATACTGTATTGCTTGCACTGCTGGATTTTCACTTGACTGTTCTCACATTAAAAATGATTGAAATACTGTGTGGAGAAATTTACCAGCTCAGCTCCCAGATGCATGACTTTTGATTGCATACACCAATAAAGTACTTATAGAAGCTCTTACCTCCTCTTTGTAAGAGAGTGCACAGAGAAAACAAGATAAAACATAGATGAAACACGGTGAAACACACAGATGAAAACACCGAAACACAGTAGTTGCAATAGGAATATTAAATGCTATAATCCATGATTAAAAAAAACATATATATATGTAATGAATAATAGATCTGATTTGTAATTGCTGACAAATTTTTCTTTGGTTTTGAATTTCACTGTCTCTGTGTGACAAACCAACCTGTGAAGAATTGGTGTGCTGACAAAATTGATCATATGAACTTTTGATGACCATAAATGAGTTATTGATTCTGTTTCTACTTCCTCTTCTATGCTGTACTCAAATCTGACTTTATGAGTCACCCCAAAGGCAGCAGCGGCAGCAGCCTCATAAGAATTTTGGCTTCAGTTTTTTTGATCTAAGGCTTTTCCCTTGAATTATTGATGCTCATCCACTAGGTTTCAGGATTAACACCCTCATAATAATTTCCTTCATTTTTTTTTCTTTCTTTTTTTTTTTCTTGCCATCAACAGGCTGACTTTGAAAGACCTAGATAGGCATCCTCAAGCCTTATTAATCCAAGCCTAATTGAGCAAAAGTGGGACCTACAAGGCCTTGTCAAAAGCCTCAGTTTTGACTGATGACTTTTATCTTACTTCAGCTGTAGCTTTCAGTAGGATCTGAAATGAAGGTGTGTTGTGAGTAAGTTTGGAATGGGACAGTTTTGAAGAAAACCAGAAGTTCCTTTCTTCTCTAAAGAACTTTTGCACAGGCATCTTTCTTGTAGCTAGCTTTTTAGTATGCTCAAAGATATAATTTAAAGCATCAGTTATTAACTTCTTAAATTATTTCTTGATTTAGTTACCAGACAGATTTAGATTATCTATGTATAGTGTTTTAAGAATAGACAGCTAAAATAGCTAATCTTTAAGGAGGACACTGATTACTATTTGCCAAAATACCATATAAGTATTTTTTAGAAAACATCATGTTTCTTTCCCTTTCCTGTTCTCTTCATTTCAGTATATTTGTGTCTACTTATTTTATTTGTAGTTGCATGCATTTTCCCAGCTATATAATCTTGTTTTTGCCATTTCTGTTCTGAGATTTCATGTTTGTTTTCTTATTCATGCATTAATAATAAAGACTGTCAGCAGACATCCCTTGCACAAACAAATGAAGATGAGAAGGTCAAAGCAAGAAGCAATCATCTGCTGTAGGCTAGTGAAATACCAACTGAATGTGATCATACCATTTACCTGAAACTAAAAGAAAATCCACACAAATTACTCTGAAGCACAAGAGGGCAGTGTTTCATAAAGTCTAACCTGTCTTTTGCTCAGCATTGCAATGAAGCCAGGGTTGGCATTAATCTAGTATCAGCAAACACCCAAAAGATCCGTGTTAAATACAAATAGCTCACTGGCAGAGAATCCAAGCTATAATAAGAAAAAAGGCTTCAAGCCAGGAAATTAATCTATTCCAAAACATGTAGAAATTTTTAAAACTCTGGTAATGTTACATAAGAAAAAACTAACAGTAATAATGAAAATTTCAATTAAAAATAGGTTCAAATCCCAAAGTATTTAATAATAATTTTTGGTTGATTAGAGAATACGAAAAGACAACAGAGAGAGGCAAAGAAAAAGGATGTTTATACAAACCTTCTAAAAGAAGTTTGAAAAAGATGCGTGCTTGTGTGTGTGGGCATATGTGTGTATACATATATATATACCGGAAGAGACAAAAAACAGAGAGAGAGAGAAAGACATACAAGGATTGAAAAACGGTAATGGCAGAAGACAGTTATGCTGTCTTAATTTAGGCACCTAATCTAAATCATTCCTTTTTATATCTCCCTATGCTAATTTAGATATTTTCTCACCCAAACAGTTTTTGGAATTTCCGTTTTTAAGTGTCACACTCTTTGCATTGCAGTGGGGGCCTGAGTGTCTGATTTAGGGCATGAATCCTGCAAGAGGGAAAGGTTTATGATCAGTCACTTCTGAGGCTCCAGCTCCAGTTCTACACAAATTATTATTTAAAACAAACATATATATATATATATATACTTAAGTATTACTATCATTCATGATCAATCCTCTTCTGGATTTTTGTGATCCTAAATTTGAATCAGGAATTTTCACATGGTTCCTTAAGATCTTGATGACTTCATAATAAAATGTAATAGGCAGATCTCCCGTTCCTGCATAAAAGTATACTGATGTTCCTGCTCAAAATTCTATAATAAATATTAAATATAAGTGATTAGCTATATTATTTATATATACCTATATTATATTATTGTAGTTTAGTGAGTCATATCTTGACCTTGGAATAAGCAGCAGAAATCTTAGTTCATCTTATAAGTACTTGCTTGGCTTGAAACCATGCATTTGTTCTACACAAAAATAGATAGTGGTCAACCTGTTTCACCATCCTATTTTGCTCTAACTCCAGGAAAGAAGCTTATGTACTGCCCTTGAAGTATTAATTTTCTAAAATGGATGTGTACCATGTCCTTTTTGATAACCTATTAGTGTCTTTGCTTTGGCATAGATTTGCACTCAGGTTGTAATATACATCCTAGCATAGAATCAGCATCTCACCCATGTCTCAGCCATATTGGATTGAAATCACTCCAGTGTTATTTATCATAGCTGAGGAAGCAATACTTTTTGTAGTTGAAAGCTAGCAAAGGATTCTTTATGTGCTGACCGGCTCCCTTTGCTCTGGCATTAGCTAAGGGCTAAAGTATTCTTTGTCTATAAATGACATGAATCGTTTCCCAGAAAACTGTGGACTACTGCATATGACAAGTTCCTAGATTTTATCACCAAGCAAGAACATAGTCTTAAGGCTATTTATGACACTTGAGATAGAAAGGTCAGATATGTGTTCAATTCCTAAGTATTTGGAAAAGCTGCAGAGTGCATTCAAGTGCTTCTATCTTTGCAACTCACTGCTGTCAGTCTCTACTTCTTTCCAGCTTCTGACAGCAAATTAAGAATAGAATTCCTTTGGACAAGCAAGCAAAATTTCTTGTCTAATCTTTGAATTGGATCTAAACAAAAAAAGTTAAAAATTGCCTTTCATGTTGCAGAATGACAGAGTGATTGACTTTGGAAGGGAACTCTGGAGATCATCTTGTCCAACCACTCTCTTCTCAAGGTCACCTACAGCACATTGCACAGAATCACATCCTGGTGGCTTTTGAATATCTCTAATGAAGGATACACCACAACCTACGTGGGCAACCCGTCTTTTCAATTTAATCACACTTTACACTTAAGACAGTTAGTCTTTTGACCATAGAACATTTTAGACTACCTTATTTTTTTAGCATTTTGAACAATTATACCAATTAACTGGGCATTATACAACTATGGAGGTTTTCTGTAAGATTAAATGTATTAGGTCATTGACTCTGTACTTATATCTGACACTGTCAAAGTATGTCTAGACAGGTATTTGGTAACTACCACAGCATGCCAAGCACATAAACTGCCTTCAGACTGCACCTTACTGTGTATAAAAACAGCTCCAGATTTCTAATAGCATTTTATAAACCACGAATTTAAAATAGAAAAATATTTCAATGAAGGCCTACAGTCACCTGCTTATGACTTGAAGCAATAGGCTAGTTTCATCATTCCTTTCAATAATTCCTTGTTCATAATGGCTAGTGCAAAAGCTGAAGTGATTTGTTTAGCAGCATCCTAGCAATTCATACAAGAAGCACTTTACACTGAATGCTTGTTTCAGGCTGTGTTTTCCCTTCTCAAGAGTTTACTCAATGGCATTTCTGACAAGAGAAAAGAAAGGACCATTTCAATATGCAATCAAACTTGAGAGACTGCTTTTTTTTTTTTCTAAGTCATTCTGCTTTCTTTTTGCTAGAGTCTGAAGTATCTGTGTAACATCCATTTCCTTTCGCACCTATTAAACTGATTCTTTACAAAAAGCATTACCTCTGTGAAGTAAATTCATAATCTTCAGAGCACCCATAAGCTAGGAAACTAGAAAACTTCCATAATAATCATAGGGTGGCAGGGGCCCTTGTCTAGTTGCTCTGAAACTTGTTAAGGTGTTATCTCCACTACATAGAAAACCTGTTAGCACAGACTTTTATCTAGAAATCAACATAAGAATATAAAACATGGCTTAATCTATTTATCATGATTGTATTTCTTAAAAAAGACAAAGACATGATAAGGGGATCCTGTAAAACATTCCATTGCCTGAATAAGAAGTCTCTGTCCTAGAAAAAACTGGAATACGGAGAAGTAAAGGAGATAAATCCATACAGAGAGGCTTAGGGAATAGGAGAACATCTGCAATTTTTATACAATTTGAATCTATAGTTCTATCAGGAGAGAGCAAGACTTCAGATCTGTGGCAGAAATTCACACAGGAGTGCACAGAGCAAATACAGAGAAAAGGAAATAAAAAATGTAGGGCTTTTTTCCTACTGTTTTCTTTACTCCAGTAGTATCCTTTGTCTAGCAGAATAGGTTTGACTGAGGTTCTCTATCATTGTCACATGAACTGAAAAAAAAAATTCAAGCAACAGTGATCATGTGTGAGAGCAACTGAGGAGAAAAGGATCTTCAGTATTCACTGCTTTCAGGAAGAGCAGGTCAGCACCAACATGTGAACCAGTACAATGGTTTATATAAACACTCAGGGAAAAACATCCTGACATTAGTCAGGCAAAACAATAGTTGTAACTACAGTAACTGAACAACGTTGGTCATTCAACAAGCAAAGCTTACAGGAATTGATGTGTTTACACATTAATGTCTCCTCACACGCTAAAAGGACAGGTATGCGTAACAAGGGATGGAAAAATCTCTCTGCTTGTTTCTTGAAATTCTTTTAATGTGATATCATAAGAAGTCTCAGATTCCAGGAAATATGACACAAATATACTGCGTGAAAAATGTGCAGCTGTCATGATCATAACCGCATGCTCATTACATTTTGTGAGATCTCAAAAGTTGCAGAGTCTGCTGCTGAACAGCCTTGACTAGGAGATGGGCATTAAGAGAAATCATATAATCTATTCAGAAAACAGAGAAAGACACTACTTGACCCTACAGTCAAGTGAGGACACTCTGGGAGACCTTCTGAAGAGCAGAAAGTAAATCAACTTTAATGGCCCCCTGCCCCCAATTGTTGGTGTTTTAATTATTTTATTACTCTATTTTCATCTTTTAGGGGATGGGAAAACAGTACTCCAATCTGAACATCAAAGAAGGACAGCACAAGATTCATTTTGTAGCCCACTAAAATAAAACGTAGAGAGGATATATGGAAGAAAACAATATGTTAGAATGCCTTTGAAAGAATAAGTCCAAATATCATGAATTATCTAAAAGAAATAGAGAGAAATTAGGGATTTCTATGATAATTTAACCTGCCTCCTACACAGGGCCAAATACTTTAAAAAAAAAAGGATTTTTTCACTAAAAAAAAGGATGTTATTCTATATACACTGTTTGAATTACCATTTGGCTTTCTTGTTGCAAAGAACTCAGATTGCATAAACTATTTCACATCTTTTCTGCCCCTCCCCCCCTCAATTAGTTCTATCCACATGAAAAGGAAAAGATTTATTGGATTCACTCATTCTCAATTCCTTTACACTCTATTGTCAAACTCCAAATCTGCACTTTGTTCTGTAGCTATTCTGTTGTGATTACCAGTGGTTCATAAAAATTGAGTGTAGCTTTTGATTAGTTCTAAAAAATGTTTATTGATGAGCGAGATTCATCTTGGCAAACTACAATATGAAAGATCAAATTTGGTCTAGGCCTCCTCAGCTGTCAAATAGGTTTCTGTCTTTGGGAGAGTATTCTACTGCAAAATACATTGCAATATCTGAACTAAGTAGTTAAAGGTTTGATTCAGTATGTTTGTAAGAACTGTAATTTTATTCTTCAAATGTAGTCTAAGATAAATCTCAGCGCACAGCAGGAAAAAAAAAAAAATCTCAGTAAGAGTTAATTACAAGTTTAGTGATTTATTGGTCATTTTTCTGTAATCTGCTCCTGGCTCTTCAGTTAATATGGCTACATGGCTAGTGCAAAAGAAAACGGGGTATATCGTGGGCTGTAGGCTTCAGCATCAGGACTACTGCCACATTCAGGATGTGTCCCAAAGCTCTTCTTCTTTCCTTTTCTAATATGTTCTTTTTTATTTTCATTGTTTCTATTGTTGTCCAGGAATTTGAAGGAGAAATTTGAAGTATTTCTTGATTCCTATGGAAATCTATTTATCCACATGGAAGAAAAATCTGATAATGGAAACCTTCTCAATCCTGTTGATCAAAGAATAACAGGATCAAATAGTTGGTCAATAGTTGATCAAACTCAACTTTGGTATTAGAACCAATTTCCTGGTTATAAGGCTTTTTGGTAAAAATGTTAGATTAATCACCCCTTACTGTCTTTTGGATGAAATAGATTTTTCTTTTCTAAATAATGTAGTCTAATATAACTTCTGGGAGAAATTTTACACCCATAGTAGTGTTTAAGTTGGTTGGCCAGGATTATTCTTTTCAAAGGAAAAAGTTATGAATATATGAGTCAGCTTATTCATATCCTTCTTTGGTGAACTTCAAAGAAAGAATATTGCTTCAATACTTCAGCTATTTATCCACTGGGGTTAGGAAGAAAATTGTTCACAGAGGCACAATTGATTAGATATATTCCTGATTTTTTTTTCTCCCTCTTTCTCTGAAATATCACACCTTGATGGTGTCTAGAAACCAACTACTGTACACTTCAAAATGGTAAAGGAAATCCTTTCACTTGCTGACTAGTCATTACATTCATATGCTCAGTAGTATTGTGACGACTAGAGGTAAAGGCAGGCAGAATTTTTTTCCTCAGAAATCAGTGGTGGAGGTGGAGAGACAGGAAAAAGAGGAGAGGGAGGAAAATTTTATTTTCTCCGAACGATGGATGGGAAGAGAACAGTTTCATCTGCTTGAACCATGCATGCTTGTAACAGTCAATCAATTCCTTACATTCTCCAGGCATTGTCAATATTTTGATCTCTGCTATTCCTTATTTCCAGTTCCAAGCTGAATTGTAACTAGAGACTGCAAATCTAACATACATGTAACTGAATATACATGGTTGTGTTAGACTAGAGGTCTGAAGGGATGATATGAGCTTTTTGGCATTAATTATTCTTATTTTTTATTCTTATTTATTCTTATTATTATTATTATTCTATATTTCCTCTCNGCTTGAACCATGCATGCTTGTAACAGTCAATCAATTCCTTACATTCTCCAGGCATTGTCAATATTTTGATCTCTGCTATTCCTTATTTCCAGTTCCAAGCTGAATTGTAACTAGAGACTGCAAATCTAACATACATGTAACTGAATATACATGGTTGTGTTAGACCAGAGGTCTGAAGGGATGATATGAGCTTTTTGGCATTAATTATTCTTATTTTGCTTGCTTTTCCTCTCTTAATTCATTGTTCCACCAATCCATCAAGTAATATAGTCATAATCTCTTTATATCTGTGCCATTCCTTGAACCTAATGGCTCTTAACTGATTTTTTGTACTGACTTTACTGGCACAGTTTCTCATTTGCACTGAAGTAGGGTCAAAATCAGGCCTTTGTGTCCTTCAGATATAAATTGAATCATTGCTTTTCTGGGCAAAGTGTTGCTGAGGTTCACTCATCACTAAACAGAGCAGATACCTTTGCAGCAATAAGTTGGCTGTGATTTTTGATTTAAAAGAACCCACAGGCAACACAGGCACACACACACACAAACACACACACATGCGCGCACACACACACAAATAGAGAATGTTTCTCTGTTTCTTTCATTATCTTAAAGGTAAACACAGAATTGAAGAATTTGAAAAAGAATCTTTAAGGAATGTTTGTCCTTAAACAAACAGAAAGACTATAGCAGTTTATCTGTTATTTAGGCATATGCAATGTGTACAGTTTTTCAGATATTATATCCTATCTTCTTTATATAGTACATAATTTCAAAGATGACTAAATGACCATGAAAAATGGTGTTGTATATGGTCTATGATTTCCACTTTGAGCATTCTACTCCTCAAGACTGTTAACAAAAGCAAAAGCTTTTTCATATGACTTAGCAGTCAAGCCAATTTAAAATGCTTCCTGACAACAATGTTTGATTTTCCTTTAATATACGGATCTCTGGCATAAGTCCAATGATTCACATTTTAAACTAACAAATATTCATTACAATGAAAATACAGCTTAAAAGTGAATTAAAATACAGTGAATAGACCAAGAAAAACACTAGAAAATCTGTACAAAAAGTATTGAAGACATTTACACAAATTATTGGCAGTGGAGTAAAATTACATTAGGAATAGCTTGTAAATTTTGACTGTATATGAAGGACATCAATAACAGCCAAAAGTTACATCAGAGACCATCAAATGATTCAGGTCACTGCAAAGAAAGCATGAGGAGAAGGTGAGCCATCAGCATGTGCATATATATATATATATATGCTGATGGCTCACCTTTTCACCATTTTATGTGTAGGGGTATGTGTATATATATATATAAAAGCAAAGACAAGGGGATTTCCTAGGCAGGATAATTCAGAGAGCACCCTACTTTCTGCCTCCTCAGCCCTTTATCTTCTATTGTGGCTTGAGATCTCATGTTTTTGAAAACTGTCAGTACTGTCCTTTAGAGTAGCTTATTAGCCCTGTTTCAAGGTCTTCCATCTTTGAGATGCAGCTGAAGGGAGCTAGCTGGTCTTTACTATGGAAAATCAAAAAGCTATATGAGACAGGAACTAATTGCTAAACAAATATAAGGGACTGAAACAGAGGTGATAGTACAGAGGCAAATTTGGCTAATTGTTTCACAGGTGATGGACAGTATGTACCAATGCATGCACCTGAGCTGAGCTACTGTATTGCACAGTTCCTATTGAGCAGAGGATACGTGTTTGAAAAAAAATAACAGAACACAAGCAGAAGAGCCACTTAATACACTTTTTAGGATTGTTATAATATAGGTTGAGTAGATATGCAATTAACACAGGAAAAGTAGGGTGATAATCCCTTCCTCCTTGATTTCTTTTTTTCTTTTTGCTCGTATTTTATCAAATATCTCCAGGCCCAAAGTTATTGTTTAATCAGAAAAACAATGTGTTACTGGGATAAGGTCTTATAAGGATTCATTGAATATAAACTTTCACAGAGTGCTCTGGCCTTATGCTGTTACTGAGGGCTCATCGTTAATTACAGGTTACAAGAGTTCTTATAAGGATTCTTTTTCCAAGGCAAATGAATCTTTTCATGTATGTGCACTCTCTTTCGAAGAGAACTAATTGAAAACAAACTCACAAATATTCCAAACACATTCACTTCTTTTCTTCTGCAAGTCAAAATGTTAAAAAAAGCTTTCCAAATTAAAAATAAATGCCAGTTATAAATAACTGCCACACACTTCTCTGCCCTTCAGGCGCAGTTAAAAGCTGCAGTGTGATATGGTCTAACAGCCACTAGTGCCCAACTTTATGAAAGACATTATGCAAAATGAACTTTTGCCATCCTAGTAATTAAATAACACTATTTTAAACTTAAAAAAAAAACTATCATCTTTGTTTTGCCCCTTCTTTTAGTGAATTGATGTTCTAGGCAACTTTCTAAAAAAAATCTTGTGTGTGGATGTGAGGGAGAATGTATTTCAGAGTAAAAATACAAATCATGTTCCTCCTACTGAAGACCTCAGGGTGCCAACAACAACTTTTGTTGAGTGTGTTGAGTGTGAGACACTGAAATTTTCAGTCTTTGAACCCAGAAGAACATTAACAGGGTGAGTATAACACCAGAGAAGGCAGGATTAGGAAAGATGCTTGATATAACAACCTTAGTTGTGCTATTAATGAATGTTTTTTGTACAAGCTAGACAATTGGAGTGTTATTCCATTAAAACATTCACTAGATTAAGAATATAGTCTCCAAAGATATGAAGAAATCTATTTGAGCCATAAGAAGATTTTGAATCCAACACTTGGAGGCCTTCTCCCCCTCTATACTTGTCTTGGAAAACTGTTCTGTAACTTTTTTACCCTCAAGATTGGAAGTCTTCCCTAGGATATAAAGATATTCATTGCTAGTTTATTTTCAGTTAATTTTGTGCCAATTTTACTCTTTGGCCTGAATAGTTATCTCATTTTCCATTTATCTTTGTAATTTTAACTTGCCATTCCTTCAGAATGCATTTTGAGGTTTTTAGGATCGCAGCCTAAGCGAGTAGACAGGAATTCTCAGTTGATAGTTAAGGTTACAAGCTAGTGATATAAATCTATCTAGGATAAGATCAAAGGAACAAGCAAGCAGATTAACCAACACACATTACCCCTTGCAGAGACATCATCAAATTGATTTTTTTTAAACAAATTGAGTTGTAGGGATGAATTTAAGCTTAACAGTCCTTGCTACTAGATACAAAGTACGAACGAAAACTTCATACCAAAGACAAATTATTACTGTTCCTTCACATGTTATGGAATAGCAATTTTATGTAGAAAGTCCTGATTAGTTCAGAAGAAATTCCAAAAATGTGCCCCATGTGATAGTACAAATAAGATAAATGCCACTGTTGTTCCAGCAAAGCCCTTAGGCTGAAAAAAAAGAACCTAAAAATATAGACTGAAATTTAGAGAAGGTACATGGCATGTTAATGATCCACTATACGAGTTAAGAAAGATAGGAGTTAAATGGAAAGATGAAAGAAAAGATAACAGCAAGACAGAATATTTGAGTGTAAGGTTAGCTCCATTAATAAAGGAATCACACTGGCATCTTGCAATCTGTCAGAGATCACGAAATTAAACTTTATGAAAAAGCTGTTTCAATGCTACGCAAAAGAAATAGTTTCTAATACAGACATTTTAAAAAACAGGGTCAGACTGAAAAATTAGGCCTTTAGAAAAATCATTTTAGTAACCCCGTAGCTTCTCTGAGCAGACCAAAAGCTATTATAATCAGCAGTAGTCTGAAATACAACGGAGTGAGAAGTCTCAAAATGCCATCAGATATGTAAGCTCCTTTTTGAAGATGAGAAAAACTTGAACTTAAAAAAAAAACTTGAAGTTAAAAAAAAAAAGGGTGGAGAAAATGTGGCTAGGACATTGTAAGACAGAAAAGTCAATAAGAGAACCATACCATGGGTAGAATGCCATTAAATATCCATCAATAATAAGATTTTAAAACTCGATGTTTTGGCAGAGGTTTTTGAGGGACATATTCAGATTGAAAAAAGACATTAATTGACCTGTGGGAGGGTGCTGTTTTAAATAGTAAAATTTATTCTGCCTATTCGAAATTTCAGCTTCACTGACTTTCAGTAATTCCTTTTTCACAATAGGGCTAAAAGAATGAGAATTGGGCGTAGAAATAAGGCATTTAGGTAGCTGTTACCTTTCACTCATTGCTCCTTCCCCATCTCAATACGAAACTCTCAGAGTCTTCCTCCAGGCTTTCCAGCACTCTCTCATACAATTTGGAGAGAGGGACAAAAGGGAATTGGATGCTTTGGTAGAATGGGATAAATGAGGTATGCACTGAACATAGGTTCAGATCCTCATGTGAATGTCCTATTCTGTCACTGTCAAAGTGTGCTTCCTTTGAGCAATATATTGTCCTGGATAATCAAGTATTGTTGTTCCTTACTATCATCATCATCATGGCTAGGCTTCACGAATGAAGATATAGGAAGGGCTTTACATTTGCTGCAAGTGCACCGATGGCTAGAAATGAACGGCCTGCACGCAGGGTTGGGTCTGTGGCTTCCAGCGCACCTCATCACCTGCCGTTTCGTCCCTTGCCTGTCGCTACAGGGCTTTACAAATGTGGGTGTATCCTTCAAGCCGGCACAGTGGAATTTTTAGGTGAGGCTCAGCATGTGCAGAACTAGTTCACCCTTTACTCTTAAGGTTTGTCTGCCAGGGCCTAGCAAGCTTTTATGGTGGCAAGAAAGTTCTCAGGATATAGGTTTAGTTAGAGTATCCTTCTCTGAGATGGATGGCCTTACAGGCTTAAACGAGCTCCATGTGCCCGGGTTTGGAGTTAGATTTGTCCTTCTCCTAGCGTGGCTGCTGGGAGGCTAGCAAGCCCATCCTCATTAATGAAGGTCTGGGCTCCTCTGGGGCCGAGCTGCAGGATGGCCCTTCGCAAGGTGTCGCGGTAGCGGTTCAGCTCCTCCGTTTTCATGGTCATGGAGAGATTGGCAATGACTCTGCTGATGTTCCTGTCCCTTTTTGTAAGGCCCAGGCTGAAGCCCGGGCTCCCCTGCCTCGGAGAGCAGCAACACGGGCCTGGCAGGAGTCGACGCTCCCCTTACTATCACAGAAGTATATATGGCCATTCCTCTGGTAGGACAGAGGAAACAGGAATACCTTGCTAACTTTGGCAGACCTACTTGAAAGAGAGATGAGGGGTAACAGCAGCAACAAAAATATGAGGTAGGACCATTCAAAACCATTTCTATTGTATTATCATATATTATCAACAATCTTGGCCACAGAAATCATTTTCTCTGCTCACCATTGTCTGAATAAATCTTTAAGATTCTCTTTTTTTAGGACTCAGGCTCTAGCAAGCATTTCATAAACATACAGAGTGTTCCTACATGACACAGTTTTTAGCATTGTTGGGACCACTTGGAAGAAAGTAACTTTTTTTTACTTTCTTATTTTCTAATAACTGGTGTCCCTGCGCTCAAAGTGTAAACAAGGAATCTCACCTTAAATTCCCTTGATGTGTTTCTCTCCTGCAATTTTCACTATGATGTTCTGTGAAAATATATAATAATAGAATGTTAGTCCCATGGAGAGTAAGAGAAGGTAGAATTATGTTTTCATGAATATTTTCATCACGGTGACCACTAAGCCTGCATTGGATTCACCAGTTCCCAAACCCATAACAGTCTATCAGTGTGAGATTTCCTGAAAATTACAGCAAAACTAAGTGATAAAGTATAGAATAATGAGCACAATTTTCAGAAGAGGAAAACTGATCAAAATAAAATGAAATACAATTGTGTTATACAAGTGGACCAAATTGTCTTGTCCTAATAGATAAGAAAAAGTATTGTAACTGTCCTTGATAAATCATCTCTGAAAGACTCATGATTCACTAATACGTTCCATAAAAAATACTGCAAGGGTTATTTTTTATATAACACAATTGTGAGGAAAAAATTAATGTTGTCATTAAGGATGATTAAGAAGCTGCAGCATGTGGATGACTTATAGCCATTAAATCAAGTTGTGTGAATAAAAGAAACAGACAGATACAAGTATTGCCAAAGTCTAAGAAGCTGTTAAAAAGAAGAAAAAAGATAACTGAAAATTATTAGAAGTGCAAACATGGTAATAAGGGTATGACTACATGTCACAGTGCAATATCCTCAGGCATCTGAAAGGACAGAACTATGACAATTTTCACTGCAATACACAGAGTAAAGTGCTACTTCCTTTACCCACAGGAAAAATTATTTCGGTGAGGTGTTTTTTCTATTTCTGCCTAGCTCAGGTAGCTCCCAGACTACTGTTATGTGCAAATAGGCACAGAATGAGAGGCTGTCATAAGAAACATAATCAAACTGCCCTGCTGTTTCCTGCATGCTCTCAATCTACCCAGCTATCAGTGGGTCAGCATTTCAAATATGTCTCGTTGACTATTTTGGCTCAGATTGGGGTCCATTTTATTAATTTAGCAATTGAAAAGTCAGTCTAGAAATTTTGGTACATTATGTCAAAGCAGGCCAAAGTGAAATGTAGATGAATCATCAGTAGTCCACTGAAAATCAATTATAATTAGGAGATCTGGCCTATCAGCATATTTTAGTAATTTTTTGCTAGTTATGTCTTATATAGATCCTGCACCACTCTCCACATTACATAATCATATAGTTCAGTAAATGGATAACTGATCTTCCTAGTCTTTATCGTTGCCAATGTCTGTGGATTTAAGGAAAAAAAAACAGCAAAAAGACCAAAAATGTGTGGAATTCACATGTTTATGTACTCCTCAGAAGTCCCATTTATCATTTGAGCCTTTCTTAACCACCTACGTGGATATCAGTATGAGGTCTATCACTTTTAATTGTTTGGGTCAATACTTGCTGAAATATATGGCAAAATATTTAATGGTATTTGATGATATTTGATGAAACACTGATTCATCAAAATTAGCAGAGCTTGTGGAGGAGGGTAGTGTGTCCCCTTGTCCATTGTTTGGGAAAAATAAACAAATACAAGAAAAATCAAAAAGCTTTCCTTACAGTTAAAACTACTTTTTGTATAAATTACTTAAAATCCAAGCCAAAGCAGGCTCCAAAATGAACAAGAAAGTCAAAATATGAATAAAAATAGCAAAAGTACCCCAAAACTATGGAGTACCCCAAGGCTTATGGAGACAAGCCTTAACGTAAAAGTAAAATAGTTCCAAGAAGAAATTGAAGGGCTTGACTGAATTTTTTTCATTCTGAAAAAAAACGCTTATAGGACAGGAAGTTGACCATTCATTATATGAGAGGGAAAAAAAATGTTATGATCTGCACAAGTAAAAGCTTAGAAATAAAATTCAGTGAACCCCGAAGCATGCAAAAAAAAAAAAATAGTATTGATGGGACACTTCTTGCCCAATCTTTTAGACTAATAACCTAGTTCTCCAAACACTAGTTATTACTACATCATATCATGACTGTGTCAAGACTCCATGAAGTCTTATGCATCATTTACAGGCACGTATGTGTTCTGTATGTGTGAAGAGTACTGGATATCCCATGCATACCAAAGAATCTGTAGGTTTATGCTTATGAAAATAACATGTTACTCAGGCACCAATCCTGTAGGATAACTTTACATCCCACACAGTCTATCACTAAATTCAGCTCTGCTGGTTTAGTCATCAGATTGACAAAGCCTATGATACGAAGTTGAATATAATGAAGATTACTGTTCAACTATTTATCCGTCCAGAAATGTTAAAGCAAATGTGCTGTCTGCAATAGCCTGAAATATTTTAACTACATCTCATATATTATATGCTACAAATTGAAAAGGCTTTAAAAAATATACATTGAGCAAATAGCCAAGAAGTTCATAGTAAAACAACGGTCTTACCCTGTAGGAGATATCATTCCACTGAAGAATTTGAATAATGGAATAATAACTTTAACATAAAGCAAATACAAGTTTCATGGGATTTGAGACAAAGATAATAAATGATCCAAACGTTAGTGGAATCACAGAATCACAGAATGGTTGAGGTTGGAAGGGACCTCTAGAGATCACCTGGTCCAACCCCCCTGCTCAGGCAGGGACACCCAGAGCACATGGCACAGGGTGGCATCCAAGTGGGTTTGGAAGATCTCCAGAGAAGGAGACTCCACAACCTCTCTGGGCAGCCTGTAGAACTTGCTGTGTTTCAGCTTCATCTTACACCTGTTACCCCTCGCCCTGTCACTTGCCACGGAGAAGAGTCTGGCCCCATCCTCCCTACAATCACCCCTCAGGTACTTGAGCCTTTCAGCCTTCTTTTCGCCAAACTAAACAGGCCCAGCTCACTTAGTCTTTCGCCCAGTCTCGCTCCAGTCCCTTAATCACCTCTGTGACTCTCCACTGGACCCTCTCTAGAGGCTCCACATCCCTCTTGTCCTGGGGAGCCCAGAACTGCCCCCAATACTCCAGGTGCGGCCTCACCAGAGCTGAGCAGAGGGGCAGGATCCCCTCCCTCGACCTGCTGGCAACGCTCCTCCTGATGCAGCCAGGATCCCATTGGCCTTCTTGGCCACGAGGGCACATTGCTGACTCATGGTTAACCTGTTGTCAACCTGGACTCCCAAACCCCTCTCCACAGAGCTGCTTTCCAGCAGGTCAGCCCCTAATCTGTGCTGGTGTCTGGGGTTATTCCTCCCCAGGTGCAGGACCCTGCACTTGTCCTTGGTGAACCTCATGAAGTTCCTCTCTGCTCAACTCTCCATCCCGTCTGGGACTCTCTGAATGGCAGGACAGCCACTCCTTCCAGTTTGGTGTCATCTGCAAACTTGCTGAAGATGGCCTTAGCAGTAAAGACTGAGGCAAAGAAGGCATTTAGTGACTCTGCCTTCTCAGCATCCTCCGTCACCAAGGCACCCTCCCCATTCAGCAGCAGACTAACATTTTCCCTCGTCTTCTGTTGCTGCTGATGTATTTGTAGAAGCCCTCCTTATTGCCCATGACATCTCTTGCTAATTCTAATTCCAAACGGGCCTTGGCCTTCCTCGTCACATCCCTGCATTCTCTGACAATGTTCCCATATTCTTCCCATGTGGCCTGGCCCTTCCACATTACATACATGCTCTTTTTCTCAATGAGTTTACCTAACAGCTCCTTGCCTATCCACACAGGTCTCCTGCCTGCCTTGCTCGACTTCTTTCTTATAGGAATGCACCAATCCTGAGCTTGGAGGAAGTGATGCCTGAATAGTAGCCAACTCTCCTGGATCCCCTTTCCTTCTAGGATCCTTGCCCACGGGATTCCTCCAAGATGCTCCCTGAAGAGGTCAAAGTCCAGGGTTGCAATCCTACTTCTTGTCCAGCTTCCTCTTTGTAGGATTGTGAATCCCATCATCTCGTGGTCACTGCAGCCAAGACTGCCCCCAAACCTCACATTTCCCACTAGAGCATCTCTGTTTGTTAGTATCAGGTCTAGCAGTGCCCCTCCCCTTGTTGGCTTATCAACCACCTGCATCAAGAAATTATCCGCAATGTTCTGCAGGAACCTCCTGGACTGCCTGCTCCTAGCTGTGTGATTATCTCAGCAGACAGCAGCATGGTTGAAGTCCCTCATAAGGACCAGGGCCTGGGATTGGGAGGCTGAAGAACTTACTGAAAAATAATAATGGATGTCTGCCACTTCCATTTCACTTCTTGAAATACTTAAAATTATTTCTCTGTGAAATGCTGGTTTGGTTCCTTACATAACCAGGTGACATCTTTCCTTTTCTCTCTCCTCCAATATTCAGTGGATAATGCAACTCTAATATAAGATAATGTTGTTGCACCAGATATATCAGATCATTCACTGTTTACTCACATGTAAATTAAATGTATAAAAGGAATGCACCCTCCAGAATTAAAATCAACATGTGCTAAAAGTCATTGAGCTGGCCTGAAAGTGGTCTGGAAAAAAATGACTTTTGCCTTTACAGTTAATTTTTTTCAAATGTTAATTTCAGTTTTCAAAATAACGTCAGGATGGCAAATATCTGGTGTATGGATGTTATGAAAGTATGTCCAAAATCTAGACACTTCCAAGCGTTTATTTGTTAAAATAGACAAGAGAATTTCTCATGTTTTAATGTCTCCTGAGTTCTGCCTTTTCCTTTTTATTTTATTTTTTTATTTACAGGTGTTGAGTAGTGAGGCATTTTTTTAAGAAAATAAACTCTTCTTTAAAATAAACTTTTCCCTCCTCTCTTTACATGATAGAATGTGACGTGCAAATTTTATTTTCAGAAAGAAAAAAAGTTTTAAAAACAAATCAAAATGTAAGAAAGCCAGTAGACATCTTATGAGTTTATAAACGTAACCTGTTACCTTATTAAACATACGGATTCAACAAACCCCCTCTTCCCTGAGGAGAAGGGGAAGAACAAGATAACCAAGAGGTAAATGTATTCAGCATAATGAGCAGTAGTTACAGCAGAACATAATTAGCCCTTTTTAAATGTTTTCGGATCCCAGTAGAGCTAACTTTTATTAAGGAATTTTTAAAAAGATAATGAACTGTTATTATGTATTGCCATGTGTAAGTGACTGCCTAGGCTAAAGAACAAAGATGTGTTCATCAAAATTAAATTAGCAGGACACAAAGACTGGCATATTTGGTGCTATGATTGTGGGTATGATTGTTAAAGCCTTAGATACCTACAGAATCAAAACCTATCCCCTCTCGTCATCATTCAAATCTCTTATTAGGATTACATTTCATGTAATTCCTTCCAACAATTTATTAAAAACAATTTTCAAAGGCGTCATGTGGCTTTGGCTCCTCTACTGTTCCAGGAACCTTTTCAGAACTTCAGTAGTCTAGTGCTTTGAAATGAATCTTCAATTTCCTAAATGTATTCAGAGTCCGATTTCCTCTTATATTGATACCGTGTTTATAATTCAGGTACTCTTGCCCTTTCCTGGTATTTTTGGAAACCAGAGTCATAATCCCCTACTGCCTTCATTTTCCTTGGCCAAAACAACAGATTCTAGACTCCTCTTTCCATACCCATGAGTAACCTTTCTTCACAGCTATGTGTACCTGAAGTCATCTTTTCTGGGCAAGATGCCTAAGCACAGGCACTGTAGGCAACAAAAACTGTCTCAGTGATGCCTCGTAATAAAGGCATGTATTTGTTTGCACCGAATCCAACAGATTGACTGACTCCAAATGAATCCAACAGATTCATTTCTCTGTAATTCATTTAGCCTATCTGACTTTAAAGATATCTGTAGAACTGACATCCCAATTTGTGTTCACATCCCACTGTGGCTCTCCAGTTTCCTAATCTTCAGTATGGCTGAGGTTACTGACATCCACAGCTGCCTCTTCACATTCCTTATTTCTGTTTCTGAACGTATTTTCTTTCTACGACATGTTCATTTAAAAAGATATGATTTAGCGCCTGGTGACATTCAACTGTAAGATTTTTTGCTTATAAAGAAGAGGTTTAAAGTGTTTTACAGGCTACACATATAAAAAAGCCACTTTTTGACATGTCTGTCCTCTAGCAATGGTCCTATCTGGTGAACATGTCCTCACATCCTAACAGATGACCATTGTTCTAGACAGCTGAGGGACATATATTCACATTTGAGTGATGTGAATTCACTCATCCCAGTGTTAAATGTACAACATGCAGCCAAGAAAATCAAAACAGTTGTCTTTCTTGAGGCTTTGTACCTTTAGTAAAGGAGTTGAGAAGTTTTAATATACTTTTATCATTAACAAATCATTCGTATGTATGCATGTTTGGTCTAGAAAACTGCTCATACATTGAAGTCTAAAACAAAAGTAGTTTTAGACAAAAGTCCAAAACCAAAATGCAAGATTCATGCTTGATCTATGACATCAGAGCACATTAATTAAATCTCTTGGAATAAAACAATTTATGCAAGCAATAAAATTGACAAAATGGAAGACATAATGAAAGGATTTTGATGCTCTTGTACCAACTCAAGATGGATAAGTAGTCACGCATCTTACATAGGTTATCCATTTCTCTATATTTTATTTGCTATTATTTATAATGGACATACACACACAAACACATGCATATACATACAGTGTGTGCCTATATATTCATTTATTCACAGGGTGCCCAGTCTTACTGTCACTAATTTCACTGTAGCAACATCAAAACTATCATGAAATGTCATGGTTTTAAGTATAATTGAACTCACAAAATGGTGAATGAGATAGATTGTGATTTTTTTTTTAATTGAAATACTTAAATGGTGGAGTACATTGAATTCTCTGGCGGGGATATTCTGTGAACTCTGCATGCTTGATTTTTGTCTTGTCTGCTGACCACATAGAGTAAGTAATGCAAATATAATTAGTTGCAATTCGAAAAGACAAAGCAATTCCACTTAACAACAACAAAGAAATGCATGTGTGCTTGTCCTTGACACTGATTACAAAATATTGGAAAAAATCTTTGACCAGGGCAGAGTATAAATATACAAAGCCTTGTATAAATACAAATAAACAAAGTCAGCATGAACAAAACAAAGTAAATGTTACATGATATTTAAAATAGCTATTAGCATAAATATAATGACTCTTGCTTTGTATGATTTCAATTCTGTTTTCATGGCATGTATTTTGTTAAATATTAACTGAATCTAAGGTCGCAAGTTTATTAATCATTTTATCTAGTAAAAAAATTGAGTTAGTTTAGTTTGAGTTTCACATCATTCACAGCATCGACTGATGAGAGTTTTTTAAAATTATTTTTGGGAAAAAAAATCAAGCAATTCATGTATTTAATATTTAGGTTTTTTTAAAAA
This sequence comes from Crypturellus undulatus, assembly GCA_013389825.1. Lineage (NCBI taxonomy): Eukaryota > Metazoa > Chordata > Aves > Tinamiformes > Tinamidae > Crypturellus > Crypturellus undulatus. Next base: position 365,359 of record VWPW01008021.1, on the reverse strand, counting down.
AAAGGGCCTAGAGCCACCTTTGGCTTTGTCAGTGTTCCTCAGAGCTGCTGAAGCCAGTCTGGCCTCTCAGAGCTCTGTGACAGTCCACTTAGAAACAAGGATCATCACCTTTTTGTTTCCCCAGGAACCTGGTGCCCTGAGAAGCTGCCAGATGATACTATGGAAACCTCTCAATCTACCTGAGAATCACTTGTGTTGGGATCAGGTAAGACAGAAAACTGGGCCATGTTAAAAGGAAGGCTTATGGTACTTAGCAACTGTCTAAGGAATGTGTTTTCTATTGAGAAATTTTATTGCCCTATAGGAAATAATCTGTCTTTTCTGCAAGCCCCATGTCAAATATAGTCCAGAGGGAGACAAGACACAACACCGCAACGCAATGGTCTGAGATGCACGAACCAGGGCTGGAGGGAGTGAGACACAAGACAATGAAGCCAATGACAAAAATAATCTTTCTTGTATCTAGTTTTTCCATGCTAAACATTCAAGGCTCTGATAGAAATATCTTCCTTTTATGACTGAATATGAACAATTCTGGCTCACAGTAGCACAACTAATAATGACTGAGAAGGCAGCTTTTTTACTGTGTAAAGGGCGTAAGAACCTTATGTCTATAACCTGACTTTTAAAAACTTTACTAAGCTATTCATCTCAGTAAGAGAAGACAATATTGTCATTTTATTGAAAATCAAAGACAGTGTTTCATAGACAGGGCCTGCATAGAAAAGTGCCACTGAGAGAAGTTATGCTGGAGAGCAGGAGTTCAAAGAGGTTTTAATAACTACTAATACAGTTTGAAATGTGTAAAGCCTTTATATTTTTTTTCTGCAATTTCCAAAACGCATTATTCTGCTGGGCTGCAGCTTATCCTTTAATGAATTTATACTGAGATAGAGTTTAAAAATTTCTTGGACTCCCTTGGATGTACCACATAATAATTTGGAAATCTTCCAGTAGACATTGCTGCACTATAGACTGCCAGGTCTCCCTGAAAATGTATCTGAATCTTGAACAGCAAGAATAACAATGACTTTTCTTTTACTTTGTTCAAGGTGTAAAATAAATATTAATCAGCTCTTTTTTTTGTGAGATACAAAGAAAGTTAAGAAAGAAAAAAAACTTTTTTTTTTTTTTGCTAATCCATATACATTTACTCTGCTTCAGTGAAGAGTAAGTCTCCATATACTACACTGCCAATCTGTCTAATATTTTTTTGTTGGGGCTAACTTCAGTTATAATTATCTCAGCTGCAGTTAGCTGCCATTTAGGATATAATTTGGACCCAGTTGGGCTATGACTATTTTTAAATATGAAAATGTCAATTATGACTTTTATAAAAAAGTCATATTGGCTACAGATGCAGCCATCCTTAATTTACTCCTGCTGGTCATTCCCAGTGAGGAATGACTGTGGGGAGAGTGTCAGCAAGTGTCTGATGCAATTTTGCAGAATGAAATATCCTCTCTCCAAAAAAAAAAAAAAGAGCAAAAAGGGAAAACTATAAGAATTGAAAAGCCATGGTGAGGAGGGAAGAATAGATACTTTTGGCAGTGGGATAGTGGTAATGGTTTGATTTTGGTGATGGTAAGTTTTTTTGGCCTTGATGAGAAAGTAAAATATTAATGGATCCAGCTCTGTGGAAGGTATGGTATGTTTTAATGACCTAATGGAGTTCTACTATATGATGTAATAAAAAGATTGATTTCATCTTTAAAGATTTCTAAAATATTTATAATATGACTTGTTCACTATGACCTAGATAAAAGAAAATGCACAGGCTACACGAGAGTATGGGCTTCACTATCGATCAAGTCAAAGATAAACTGGAAATGAACTTTAGACAGAAAGCATAGTTGGCAAAAAAAAAAAAAGAGAGAGAGCAAGAAACAAGTTAGAATCTTGTATCCAACCAGCACAACAGGAAAATATGCTGATATACGCCCTATCATAAGCAAAAGAGTCAAAATAACTTGAAGGTTCAAGAGTCCAAAGGTTCAAGAGCAGAAAATTCGAACAGAAAAAAAATTATGTGTAAAATTTGAGACCTGGGCTATGACTTCCTATTCCTACGAAGTCTTATATTTACTCCTTCAAACTCTGAAATCTTTTCTGGAAGAATTATGCTGACTGATCATTGTACTTCTTACTGTCCATTAAACATCTTGTGCATAATGATTCATGCTAAGGACTATGAAAGGTGGATAGTTTGTCTGGCATTTCCAAATCATTTCTGAAGGATTTCATTTGGAATCTTTGGTAATAATACTACAATTTGCATAATCAGAAATGAAGCAGACTGTACATAATATTAGCTTTCCATCTCAGGTCTGTTTCTCAAAAGTCTCAGACCTTAGGATACAGCAAGCAATCATATAAGGATATACTAAGCAGTCATATCCACCTTCCAGGATTTTATGAAATTTCAAGTTAAATGGAATCACTGTACCACTCCCATAGAAAGAACATAACTGATTTCCAGTATGAAACCTAAGTTTGCAAAGCATTAGTATACTGCACAATAGCTATCACATAATCATCACTGAGCTAACCAGAAAATGGGGACAGTAATTTCATGTGCACCATGAAGTTAATTATATGCCATTAAAGCTGCAGTATTTCACAGATAATGTCAAAGAAAAAAAGATGCTGTCACAAAATACGAATTTTCAGGATTAGATAAATATCAAAGAAGTCAAGTCATTCATTCTGAAAGCTAAAGACTGATTCTGTGACAACGCTTTATTAAAATGACTTTGTTCTGGTACAAGTGATGGATGGAAATGCAATTTTCTTCTCTCATAGATGATGGTGAAGTATCATGATAGTTTCTCAGTGGGTCATTATTATAAAGACACATCTTAATTGGTCTATAGGGTAAATGGTACTGGAATGCAAGTGATTGAAAAACTCTCCATGGAAATAGACTGCTTTATTTCTCCAAGGTACAGACTGCATTTCTTTGTGTTGAGGCTCTTAATGAATCTACTCTTCAGCACTCATATTCATGACTACCTCACACCGCCAGTCATCATTCTGAATGGCTAGAATACTTTTTATATGTTTTCTGCATTCTTTAACCAGATAACCCCAGAATGATTACATTTAAAAGTTACACATAGCAGTGCAAGAAGTCCTCAGAGAACTTTTCTTCCTTTGTCATGACCTGACTTTGTGTGAAAGAAAAGGTTTGAATTAGTGCTGTATTCAAATAGCACTTGCTAGGTGCAATACCTTGTTCTGTCATGCATGATTCGACTGTTTCAGATGCTAGTTAAGTATTTGGAAAGAGCACTCAACCACATGCCAAATCTATATATGTTTAAATTTTTCTGAGAGAAAAGGTTTTGCATGATTTCAGCAATATCAACCTGTACTAGATCAGATATGCTGAAGTTTGACATAATATAATTTGAAATAATCTAATGAAAATGATCTCATTTTTAGTTCTCTCCTATAAAGTCAATATTTATTAAAATATGGAGTTTTAATAATTGACATGAGTCAAATGAGCCATCCCATGAGTCAACGACCATCCCAGATCAGGAACTATTTAGAAGGAAAAAGGCTATTTGATTATGTCATAATAAATAAATATGTATGTTATGAGTGTTCTTTATAAGTGTCAGCAGTGTGTCTCAAAACCATACCTGCCTAAATTATTTAATCATAGTCTTTTTTTCACATTAAAAATGTAAGCTTAGTAAATTGAAGCTAGCTATCTTAGTTGTGTTCTAGAAAAGACAGTATCAGGCACTTTATGCTTGATTCAGGCAATGTGTGTTTCTAATTCAGTATGTCTTGAACTTCCTATTGACCTTTTTTTTTTCTCAAAATCTCCAGGCCAGCAAGTAATTGTATAAATGCAGAATTCATTCATAGTTAAACTGGTTAAACTTGAGCTTTTATGTTTATCAAGAATTAAAAATTCCTGTGCTGTAGGCATGCTATCTATACCTTTAATTATTCAACAGTGGAGTCTGTTGTACAGGGAGTGAATTCATCCAACTCTGCCTCAGGACTGCACAAATAATTTAAAATTTGATCATAAACAATTAACCTTAAAGTTTAATTTTATGCTTATGACGAGGACATTCTCTATCTTCTACTGACCAAGTAACACTTTTATAGTTACACAGAATCTCCACATATTTGGAGTTTTTGGAGCTATTTCAGCTTTTCCAATAGAAAGTATAATGATTCTTCCTAGTTTTACCTCTCTTGATTCTTTTATATCTTTAATCCATAGCTACAACATGATGTATTATCAGTCTGAAAAAAATATTCCCATTAAAAATGATTTAGTGGAATAAGATTTAATATCTGTGCAGATATTAAATAAATATTACTACCTGAAAATTGTCATAATCCAAATAAACCTATTTCTGAAGGTTTGTACCATTACATTCATTTTTATCATATATCACATGAGTCAACTGCAACCACTGAAGTTTCCTCAGCTATCAGGGTAGACATTCCCTAAAACTGAATGTCAGATCTACAAAGTTCTTCCATTTATTTTGTAAATATTTTTCCCGGTAATCAGTTCTAATTTACTTCTGGGGTTCTGAATTCCCTCCCATTGACCTTTGGAACTCTTCTGATCTAGACTGATATTCCCAAAGTAGGCTTACACTTTATTTTGTCATCTCATATTATAGTAAATTCCCTTGCATCTATTTTGAATCTTTTTGAGTAACTTCTCAGTGTCCGTTTATGTTTACACATACCTTGTCTACTGCCAGATGAATTCTGGAGTTTTAAAACATCCATTTTTCACAATGCAGAAATTGGATAATCAACAGTATTTTGATTCCACTTTAGTCAGTGCAGATGCTAACAGAACATTTTCATTTGCTAAACACTCTCAGATTATATTGAGTGTATTTTTTGAAAACTATAGTTTTGGACTGAAATGTAGCAAACATAGGTTTCTACTACAAACACAAGAGCTTTATCAAAATTAAAACTATTGAAAATCTTGAAAAAATTTGATTGTGTAAGTAGCAAAGTGGAAAAATGCTTTTCTGGTTATGTTTTTGCTTTGGTGCTTTTGGAATAGTCTTGTGACCTAAAATAGCTTTCATCTTCTTGAATAAAAACTGATATCCAGGTCTTTCAATTTTTGACAAATTTTCTCTATACAGATAAACAATTCAACATATGACTACAAAGATTTTTTACATTTCATTTTCTTCTCTAGCTCTTTTCTGCATCAACCCTTGCTGATTCTAAAGGTAGTAGGAACAGGGTCACATTAGGAACTGGAGTCCATATGGCATGCTGTTTAAAATATAGGATTCTAGCAGTCCTGTACTAGAACAAACAGAATTACTTCTCAATCATTACAAATTACCTCTCTCTCCAGTCTGGCCTCTAACTTATTGTGAACAGACCTTCTTCTGATAAAATTCAGAGTAGATCAATTGAAAATAATGGAGCCATGCACCTGAGATATATTTTTCTCTCCCAAATTATGTTTTATAGCTACTGGAATGCAATAACTATTGCACCATTAAGAAGCATTTATACATTCCATGTGAATTCATGTTGAATTGAAGCAAATATTTGCGTTTTCTGTAGCTTTGCAGGAGAAATAGTTATATTGAATGCCTTATCAATTTTCCTTTCTGAGAAATAAATAAAACACTATGACTGTGAGTGCTATAAAAAGGTGTTGTTTGTTTTAACATACTGGTGTTTGGTTTCATGACTGGTTTCAGCCAACTTAGGCCTGCATTGCTGCCAAAAAAACAGTCCAACCATTCTATCCCCATATGAATGTTCTTGTCATCTGCTTTCCTGGCATGACTGCTCATATACAGTTGCATTATCAGCTGCAAGAGGGACCATATCCCTGGAAAACTTTCTGTAAACAGAATTATTTTCAGGCCTGTATGGTCCTGACAAAAGTGCCATAAAGTGCACAAAAGTGACAGAGATGATGACAAGTGGGAATCTGTTTCTTTAACAGTAGCTTGTAAGTCCACTTATATTCAATAGCATTAAAATTTGGGTTGTATTTGATATTAATTTACATCTCCTTAAAATGAATAGGAAATAAACATGTGGTTAAGCATTTTTGGTTTTGTTTTTCATTTTAACTGGGATAGGTTTCTGAATAGAGACGAAATTACTTTTTGCATCCATTATTTCCATTGTTTATAGCAGGTTTGCTTTTACAACAGCTACCATCTCCGGTAGAAGACTAGTGAACTTCAGCGTGCTATAAAATCCTCAGTTGAGTTTAAGTGTCTCACTCATTGTTTCCTGCACTGTTTAAAAGAGCTTACATGGGAGCTAAAATTTTTGTTCCACTAAGTATGGGACCCACTAGGGATTCTGCTACTAATTTCAGTAGAATAAAGATGGATTTTTTAGCATCTACAAGACATCTTATTAAGAGTGAATATTTGAGCTTCAAGCATTATAACTGATATTAATGTGTTCTTTTCTGTTTCTTTTGTGTTTTATTGGCAACTGAATGTGAACATTTGTTTTCTTTCAGCGAATACTTACTGTATGCTGTAGTTTTGCTCATTTTATTATCATACAGGTTGAATAGTTTTCCTATTCCTGTCTCCTCACACTACCTAAAGAATAGAAGAGACAACCACACCCTCAGGAGTAAGGAGCCCAGTCGTTTTGCTCACAAAACTGCACAATGATCACAACCTTTTCATCCTGAAAAGACAGTAATAAAGAAACATATCTAGCAATAAAATAAACCAAAGACTCAGAGGTTCTGTTCTTCTAAGTATGAAAGGCCGCTCTTATGTTTCCCACAGCAGATCGGATTAGTGTTGAAAGTTTTCCAGTTAAACTCTTAGACAAAAAATAGTGCCCATGCACTAATCCTGCTCTTTGCTTACAAAATACCTGATAAAAGCCATCTTGAGCTTCTGTCTGAATCTGAACTTTTTTTACTGTGCTAAAATAACACATAAAAGATGTCTGTCTTCCTCTAGAAATAGAGTCTTAATCTACACAGCAAGATGCTTGACACAGACCTGATAGGAATAAAGCAAACGGCGCAAAAGAAAAAGTCTATCTCCAAATTCCGAGTTAGGGAATGTTTTTATTTAACTATAATTATTAGATCCAAATGTGCTAACATGAACCTAAACAACACAGCATGAAATGCCCATATCCATTGTTAGGCAGTTGTGCTGAACAGAAAAGCACAAGAGAGGATCAAAGGTAATGGGGGGGTGAGTGGAGGCAGACGAGGAAGGTTTCAGAAACAGAAGGTGAGGGTGTGAAAGCAAGCATGCACAGTGAGTCACAGGCTCGCTTGTCCTCTGCTCTGCAGGAGGCCGGGTTTCCCAAGAAGCAAAAGCCTATTAATATGAAGCTACAGCCTGAGAAAGCGAAATCACAGTTTGTAGTAAGCATCTGTTTAATTTTCTTGCTGGGCTTTTCCCTGTACTTTGAAATAGCTTTGCAAGCTATTCACTATTGGAGAATCTAATTTTATGTCTTCATCAGTCAGTCAACTGTCACTTAGGAAAATGTTGCCTTGAGTCAAATCCTGCAACTCTGTTCCAACAATACTCTCCAAAGAACTCAAAGGGTTCTGTCTGACAGAGAAGATGGCACAAGACCCCAGAGAGGTTGTGGAGTCTCCTTCTCTGGAGATCTTCAAGACCCGCTTGGACGCAGTCCTGTGCCACGTGCCCTGCGTGTGCAGGGAGGTTGGACTAGATGACCTCTAGAGGTCCCTTCCAACCTTAGGCATTCTGTGATTCTATGATTCTAAGACGTGGGCCTTGGTTTAGAATCCTGATTCTCATTTGGACTTTTCCCTTAATGTCAACCTAGTTTCTTGTTTGATCTTTTCCCTTGACATTAGCCAGATTTTCTTATCACTACTTGTGTATAAAAACATTTGTTTGAAACCAAAGTATATTTGCAAGTCAACTACACAAAATCCTTAGTAGTATAGTCCTGTTCTTAACAATTAAGATCATTGCAAAAGACTGACTGTAGCAGTATTTATATTTTGATACATCTGCTTTCATTTTCTCATTTCTTTGAAGTGTTTAAAGTATGTTTTCTTCTTCATTAATAAAAAGACTCCCTTAATTTGCTCTAGGCACACTGAACAATATGAAGCAGAAATGACGTGACCTAAGATTGAAAGTCTAATAAGATTTCTGCAGCTAAGCCTGAACTCTGCCTCAAGTAAAACAAGCACGTGAATACAGTAATTAGTGCTCCTCAATGAGAACTTGATTTCCTTTAAGGCTTCTCTATGTACAACCTTTATAGATTGCTGAAGCAGGTTTAATTATTTTTTACCATTTGTACATAGTTACAGCTGCTCCTCTAGCAATTAAACAACGCAATTATCTGCTTTCTTTGCCATTCAGGAAGTTGAAAATAGATGGGAAAAACTGTTTTCAAACTTCTTGTCACTTATTTCTATGGAGAAAAGCCTGCTGCCATTTGGGTCAATCTGGCTGAGGAACTGCAACGTGCTGTCATGCAGATGATTCAAATTAGGATCCTAATCTTCATGAACTGATAAGGATGGAAAAAAAAGAGAAGCAAGTGCATGAAAGGCATGTCTTATGTCCAATCACCAAACACCCTAACCACTAATCTAAAAATAACATCAAGTTTTGGAGTAAAAGGTGCAGGCATTGGGAAATTCAGAAGACGGTAAGGTGAATAACACGGAAGAACTATTTTCTGTTTCTTCATTTTAGATTGCAAATTAAAAAAACAAAGTACTGGGCAACAGATTCCTGACATACATTATGTCATGGCTTATATTGGATTGAAAAATGTTTTCCACAAGAATTCTCCAAAAAACGTTAATTGCTAATTTTCAGTTAAAAATTTAAGGTATTTTTCAGTCACAGGCAGTAGGAGAGAAGTAGATTACAGAAAAGCAAATATAACAGCATTTCATATCAGAACAGATATTTACACATCATTTGGTGCTGAAGAAAGTTAAGACATATCAGGTCACTGAACCTACACTCCTATAACTCAGATCTCTTCTGATGTTAATCTGAGACATGATTCTTCAGTTCTCGTTTAAGAATACTAAGTATTGATTGAAAGAAATAGTGATTACTACAATACTGTTTCTATTCACTGAGTAAAGGACATAGTGTCCTGCTGACACTTTACTGTAAACGCTAAAAAGTCTTTCCACCTAAAGTTATTTCCAGTGAGAAATATATGCTGTTCATTAATAGAGCTGGTTGCTATAAATACTTTACAGTTTGGAACCTGGCCTCCTTGCATTTTTCTTTTCCTGCGACTCTTCTAATGCTCTGCTAGCAGTATCACAGCTGCACAGCTTTTCTTGGAGTAGGACTTCTCTAGGAATGCAGGAACAGATGTTAGCCTTCATTTGCCTGAGTCAGATATGACATTGACTTCGAGCCATATGAGGTGATCGTAGTTCCTAAATGGGAATAAAAATTGTTGGGATGGCTGCACACAGTATGGACAATGTATGGGACAGGACATATCATAGATAAAAGCACACATGCTTTCATATGTTATGAAGTAGCTTTGAAGGAGTCAAAGGGCAGACATAACATTATGCTAACTCTTATATTGTATGATTTGACACTACTCTTGTGGGTATGGAGGAAAGATGATTAATCATGGAAAGGAAAAAGGGCAAGGACAGCTAACATTTTCCTATTTCAGACTACAAGGCTGCCACTTAAGTTATACCTCTAAGAAATAAGAAGGGGAAAACAGATTGTCTTTATATGTTCTCTTCTTCTATGTAGGACCTTAGGCTTTAGAAAAGTTAACTTATGCCATAAGACACAAAACAACTTCTGTAAAATGTAGGATTCTCACTCAGCTAGCCTACAGCTTCGGAGTCTTTGTAAAGGGTTCAGATTCTGAGTGCACATAGTCACTCATAACTGAGATCCAAGTTCAGAATCTCTGATACAACTATAAAAACAATATAATCATATCCTACCCTACTCATAGATTCACCACTCAAATTTCTTCTAAAGCACCTCATTTAGCTAAATTAAGTACTATTTATGACTCTGAAACGTGATAGGTCTCAAACAGACAGAAAAACTCAGTGACAATCTATCCGTAAAGCAACTCCTTATTTTGACAACTAGCTACACGACATTTTTATAACCAGAAGGCAAATGGAGGCTTATTCAGTTCAAAGAAAATATTCTGTATCCTTGCAGAATCACTCTCACAAGATCAAGTCTAGCCTTTCTTTGGCTTTGATCTGTACTACTCAGATTGGAAGTCCAATGTGTAAAGGTGTCAGTGCAGCTGGAGCATTGACATACAATCTTTATAAAGCTTCTGGTCAACCTAGTAGGTTTCTCAGCTTTTGAAGCTGTTGTCAGTAATGAACTCTCTATACAAGAATGTTCTGACAGTGACAGAAGAATGGTACAAGAGGTGTTGTTTTACCAAAAGGGAGGAAGGGAAAGAACATTGCCAAGTATAAACTATCCCAATTCTAAATATGAAGTCTTATGTGAGAAAGATAACTGAACATCCTGATCAGGCCATGTCTGCAATGTAATACACATTCATTTTAGTGACAGTAAAGAAGAGACTCTGAAACCACATAAATTCTGTCCTGTGGTAGGGAATATGATGTTATGTCACGACATTAACATGAGTTAATGCCTTATCAAAGACTGTATTGCAGCCCTACAGGCTATAAACCAAGATGAGACTGTCACTACATTGTGCTCATACTGTGTAATGCAAAATTAGCATTGATGTTTCCAGATTGCAGCTACTGTGACATTAAATTATCTGGGGTTACAACTCTTAACAGCAACCAACTATAGCTACAGCAATAGTCAACTAGTATCTTTAAAAAAAAATCTTAAAGAGAACGCTCTGTTTTGGAAGATTTCTCACTACAGGAAAAAATGTAAAAGATTTGGTTCTACATGCTTTCTCTTCAGATACTTTTCAAATTTCAATAGTAGCAACTTCCATACAGATGAAAAGATTCAAAATGTGAAAACCCTTGATTGGGAAGAGGAAAGCTATTGAAAATTTGAAATGGGCTTTTCATCCCATTTTAGAATGGTGTTCTACATGTCAATAGCCTTCTAATATGACAAAATAATTGGTCCTTTTTAACTATGAAAAAAGGATAGTAAGGGATAGTAAGGTTAACATTATCTAAACAAGATCTTCCAAAGGCAGTAACCATTGAAATTGCTCACCACTGAAAGAAGCTCATTGAGATCAATTCTATCATTAGCAAGTAAAGAACTGTAACTCTCTCTATCCCCAAATGGTTCCACAGTAGAACAGGTTTAAGCAATTTTGTATGGATTTTAATAGCAAAATACTAATATCAGTATTTGATACTTGCATTCCTATTCAATTGGATGCAATAATTGAAGTTACAAGCTCTTTAAAACACTAAGAAAAGTCCAGTAACAATATTAGCAGTTATTTTGATAAACCAAGTCCTGATGAGCTTCTGAGGGATTCCTTGAGGCAGATGAATGGTGATGAAAACAGAGTATGTTGATAAATGCACACCAAAGAGTAAAAAAAAGGCTTAATTCTTACATCTTAGAGGGTTCTAAATTAATTATATCAATTCCATAAGTGGTCTGGTCAGCACTGCTGGCAGCTCAATGGAAACTTCAGTGCTCCGAGCAGTTTCCCTCAAATCATCATAAGATACAGGTTGCTATTATGCATCTAGAATGCTGGACACAGTGGTCTGTTCTCTCTCCTACCTCACAGAAGATTTTGGCTTTGGGTTAAAGATTCAGAGTATGTTAGTGAGACAGAGTGAGGACACAGAGCAAACTCCTGTGAAAAGAGACTGTAACTGGTGGGACTGTTTACCTCAAAGAAGGGATAGATAGAAGGGGTCATGCTGAAAATAGTTAACATTTCATACACATCCTCTGGCTGCTAAGATGACAAAATCAAACACTTGGAAGCTGGAAAATGACAACATTAATAATACCTCAGAGGTGCCCTACTCGCTATAATTACATAGTGTCAAGGAAAATAGTTTGCATAAAGATGTTTTCTCAGAGAAAAAGAAATCATTACTTTAAAACAGCTTTTTTTCAGGTCCATTTCTGTTTTTAGAATTTTAAGTATTTTTTTTTAAATAGCAGGAAAGCCCTTTCTAATGATATATATTTTGACACTTAGTGATTTATTTTGGCTTATTTAATCTTTCGTAATTCAGCATAGGGCCACAAAGATGATTAAGGGACTGGAGCAAGACTGGGCGAGCAAAAGACTAAGCGAGCTGGACCTGTTTAGTCTGGAGAAGAGAAGGCTGAGAGGAGATTCGATCAACATGTTCAAGTACCTGAGGGGTGACTGAAAGGAGGATGGGGCCAGGCTCTTCTCCGTGGTGGCCGGTGACAGGACAAGGGGTGTGAAAATGTTGCAGTTTGAAAGCCATAGTGGTGGCGGGGGGGGAAAGAGATATCAAATCAGTATCGGATTCACATTCTGTGGACTGTAGGTCCGATCACCTTCCTAGGAACGAATCGAGTTCCCAAATAGTATGATCAGCTATAAGTTCGACTCCGGCAGTATCGGATTCACGAACAGTCTGAGGACTGTCGATCTGATTGCCCGCCCCCCACCAAACAAGTAGTCGAGTTCACAAAGAGCATGGTTTATTCAACTGCAACATTTACAAAGCGGGTTTCGGATGTCAGTATAGGGAATTCTCTACTATAGCGCGGGGTTTTAGCTAGCTCTGATGTACAAATGTACAATCATCACTCACCCCAGAAGATGGGAGAGGGCTCTCAGTCTCCAGTCTCCTCAGGCAGCGTCCCGACCCAAGGGGAGGAAAGGGGATTCAGCCCATCGACTGACCCAGGAGTTACGATGGAATCTTCTCCCCCTCTTTCTCATCCTTAGTTCACCTTTTACACTCTTCTTTACATTCAGGTGGAGCTTGAGTGACTATAGTCATATTGTTATTGATTGGTGAAAAAGTTTCTCGCTTTCATTTAAAGGTCCAGTCAATTGAAAATCTAGAGCGCATGCTCAGTGAGGAGTGGTCATACCTCAGAGGCGGGTAACTTTTGGGATGGAGGTGTGCGTTGGCATTATAATGAGTTTATAACAAGCAAAGTTCAAGCACAGTTCATCCGAAAGGAGTGATTTGCCACCCTTGGTGGCTCAGCACTGGACGTGTTCCTGTGTATCTCCCATTGGGCAGCTTCTGTGCAGCTCATCAGCTGCCCAGCACAGGGAGTGCAGCAGAGTTTGGCCGCGGTGTCTTCACTCCGCTCCAGCCTCCGTTATTCCCCTTTGCAGCTGTGAGGAGGGTAGATTGCGCTGTCCAGGGAACCGCGGAGGAGCAGAGTCCGTGGGTACCAACCATCCTGGAAGTGGCAACTGTGTATCACCCCAAGCAAGCTGCTCTAATGCCAAAATTTCTGCTGGGCCCTAGGTTTTCTTTTAAGTTTCCCCTTTTCCAGGCCATTCTTCCACAAGGGGTAACAGGTGTAAGTTGGAAGTTCTACCTCCATGTGAGGAAGAACTTCTTTCCTGTGAGGGTGACAGAGCCCTGGCATAGGCTGCCCAGAGAGGCTGTGGAATCTCCTTCTCTGGAGATCTTCCAAACCTGCCTGGACGGCACCCTGTGCCACGGGCTCTGGGTGTCCCTGCGGGAGCAGGGGGTTGGACTAGATGATCCCTAGAGGTCCCTTCCAACCTTAACCATGCTGTGATTCTGTGATTTTCGAAACATGTCATAAAAAGTATATCGCAAACTCCATTTGTCTTCAGGATACTAGCATGTGGGAATATTTGAAATCAGATGTAACACTGGACAGTGTCACAAATTGAAATACTTATACTCAAAAAGATCAGCAATAAAATATTTGTACATGATCTCAAACCTTTTTTTTTTTTATCTTTGGATTGCATGGTAACTGATTTCGTGAATCAAAAATTTTGCTGTACTCTTACTTTTGATCCTAAATTACTCTAAAAGTTTAATAATCTTTTACCAGTTTTTGTTGTATAAGTTTTGGGGGCGTGTATGTGGATGTTTTTTCATAAATATAACCATTTCTGAGTCATTCACAAAAATATTTTTATATGGAAATGCAATGTTTTTCACATTGCATATAGTATAATTAGAATTAAAACAATTTTGATCTGTACAATTTTCCCTAAAAGGCAGAAGACAACCTCTGCTAAAAGGGGCAAGCTCACAAAATCTTCTGAATTACTAATGATATTGGCACAAAAGTAGAAGCGAGCTAATAAAATCCATTTCATGTTAGGAGACACTGTCTCGATGTCTCAAATATAACAGAGAAAGAATTCATTGGCTATGCAGACAAGAGTAATAGAAAGGAATAAAATGCAATGATGTGAGGCATAAAATATTATAAAGTATATTTCTAAAATAAAAATCATTATTTAGAAATGGCAAGAAAGGAGTGAGCTAAGACTTGGAAATGCACTTTTCTTTCAAATCATTTGTGATTTGAAAGGCATATTTTAATGGTTTCGTCTTTGATATAATCTTAAGATATATAAATATTCTTCCACTAGCTCCCATATCTTCAAACAATGTAATCATGAAGCATTTCTTGAAGCCATGCAAATCACTGCAGCCAGGTTTTAATTAATGTCTATTTAAGAAGTTTGGAAAAATTGGTATGGAAGGAGACGCAAACAAAAAGTCTAAAACGTTATAGCTACAACAGGAGTATTTGTAGAAAGTGTAATATACACAAACTGTAAGTCTCTTACATCAAATATTGGCCACCTAAAGCGACTTTAGAAGAAGCTGATGGGGCTACATCTAACCGAAATGTCTTCAGTAGTTATGCTATTAGAGAATAGAATAATCTATGTATATCTTTAAAATTAAAACGATGGTTGTGTCAAGCTGCACTTGGCAATTTATGCTGTTTTATTTCACTGTTTATTAGGGAGTGAGTTTAAATTAATTTTATTTGCAAGCATAGTTTGCAGTTAGATTGAAGCTTGGAAGTACAATATCAATGGAGTATGCAAGGTGCAATTTTGTCCTGCATATGGTCTCTGTCTGATAACATAAAGTTACACACAATCTAAATGACATTTCCACCTCTAATTTCATTAAAGTTTGGAACAGCCCAAATCTATTACACAGATTCAAAACAGAAGTCAACTGAGCTTAGCTGTTTTGTAACAGGAGAAAATCTAGCCAAGGATGGTTGCTGCAGTAACATATCTATTGGGCACAGAAGACATTCATACTTTCTAGTAGGTTTTTTTTCAAATTACAACCAAGAAGGAGACTAAAAATATACATATAGTGTAAGAAGTCATTAAATTATCACAGATTGATGTGAGATAAAAAGGGAAAATAAGAAAAAAAGAGAAGATGGAAATAATTTGCTGCTTTTGTACAGCTGGAAAATTCAAGAGAACTTTACTGGAACACATGCCTCAGTTTCTGTAATGTTGTTCTGTATGTTTTAGTTTAAAAAGTATTTTTACAAGATTTCTGTCACAGCTGAAAGTTTAGTACTGCCTTGTTTTGATCCCAGTATTAGAGATAAGAAATTAAAATCTCATTCCCATTTGGCCTGAATTCTCCCTACTTTTTGATGTAAACAAAGCACATAAACTATGTTGCATAGAGACTTCTAAAAGAACTCATTCTAACTGCAACAATTTAACACCATAATTAGTTAGGAATAGGAAGATAAGAAATTCTTTCTTACTGTGATCAAGGATGCACTTAACTTGTTTCAACTGATAAGCAAAATATTCCAGAAAGTCACTATTCCCTTTTGATGTACTCTAAAACTAGTAAATGATAGAAGATAAGATAACAGACCCTAAGACTCCATGTGCTAAAACAAAAAATGGAGCAGAGCAGCTTGGTATCAGTTACTGAATTCTAGAGTTCTCCTCAAAATGTAGCCTTTTGTGTTTAAAATAAATGTCACTGTCAATATTACAAGAGCAATCCTTACCATGAACATATGAACGATTTGCCTTTTATCCACAAATTCACCTTGAGAACTCATAACCACACGCACTAGTCATACTGTGGCCTAGTGCGTGTTTCCAATTTCAACTAGATTCCTAAATAAGCATAGCTGTTTCACAAAAATTTTTAGGAATCCTTGGAATTATGTTTGACACACATGAGCACTCAGGAACCCTTCAGTATTTATAAATCATTAAAAAAAAAAACAAGGTAACTCCTCAATACCTATTGCTAATACATCCACCTATGCATTTGTAGGTACCTAAATCTATATATGGTAGAAGGGAGAACTGGCAGGTTCATTTTATCTTCTGTGAAAAGGCATGCACAAAAGAAAATAGCAGAGAAAGGAATGAGGCATCTCTGTGGTTCAGAAATACAGAGCATAGCTCTATGGTGGTAGGGTGGAAAACCTGTCTTTTGAATTTGTGGTCTTTGTACCACAGACTGAATCTTCCATGGTAAGCATAAACCATGCTGTTCATGCACAATACTCCATGAAGCTGAAGGTCCAAAATGAGCTCAGGAAAGCAGAAAAGCCACATGTTGTGCATGAAAATAACCATGTTGTTATTGAGTATTTGCGCTTAAGCAATTAAAATGTAAAATGAAATGGCATAGAGGGGGATCTGAAAGGGTATGCACATGCCTGCTTTGTACCTCTGATTTTTACTTGGCATATAAAAGACTGTAAAAGGTGTACAGCAGAGTTCAGAAATGGTCAATCAGTACCATTTCTGTTCTGCATCTGTTAATGCAGAGGAACAAAGTATACGAACTAATCTGCATAGGTTATTCTCAAGTGGCTTATCCTCTCAGCAGAGAGAAGTGCAAAGTAATTAGACTAGGGGATCAAATAATGAGAAACCACTAGGCAAAAGGCATAATATTGAATAGCTGCATGGTTTGAACACATGCAATAGTAGGTTTGAGCAAAATTAAGTCAGAATACTTTCCATCATCGCATGATTGGAGCTACATGGACTGAACTTTTGTACACTTGCCCACTACTTGATCTTATTCAGAACATCTTGTGAAATCATAAATTTTAATTACAAAACTCCTCATCCTCAGTTTAAAACACTTTGTAAATCATCATCAGTAACATAAAAATTCTGACAAGAAACAAAAACAGCAGTTCTGATATCTTCTAAAATTGACAACTGTGGGAACAATGTGGCCAGATTTTGCAGGTGCAGTTAGTTTACTGGCATGGCCAAAAAAGAAACAGGCTCTGAAAATTTCCACGCAACAGATAGGGAGGGCTGCAGGTGAAGTGTATTAGGACAAATTGCATACCCCAAGTTCCACTTGGTTTGTTTAAAAAAGAGAAGAAAGAAACTGATATGCGATTTTTCTTTCTATGTTTTGTAATAGGACTCCTTATCTTCTAAGGAGTCTGATTATCATTTGGTCTGTGCTGCTGTAGTTCTGTGGGCCTTCTTAGAACTATGCCAATTAGATGGGATTTGAACTTTCTTTTTTTTCAGTATCATGTTTATAGTTATGTACATTTTACCATAGTTCTAGCAGATCATCCTATATTTAGGATGTGTGGAATATAATTATAAACTTCAACTTACTTAATGCTAATTATACTCTTCTGAAGGGTCCTGGATTTTAATGCTGTCATAAAATAAACACCATAGATTTTGCAGGAAATAACTGAGCTTAAGAGTTGTTGTAGAAATGTAGCATAGCTTTGCATATGTGCGAACTCATAGCTTGTGAAATTATTGTTTGCCCTTCCAAAAAAGGAAGTGTGCAAGCAATGGAACGAAAC
Organism: Crypturellus undulatus; assembly: GCA_013389825.1. NCBI lineage: Eukaryota > Metazoa > Chordata > Aves > Tinamiformes > Tinamidae > Crypturellus > Crypturellus undulatus. Next base: position 347,606 of record VWPW01008021.1, on the reverse strand, counting down.
ACCTGCTACAACAATGTGGTATGATGGAGAGTGAGTTCACAATGCAGAAGATCTCCTTAAACGTGCAACAAAGCAACCCTACACGTGTAAAGATGAAAAATACAACACTAACTGCCAGGCACAACAATTGTTTGATTTTTAGAGATTTTTAAGTTTTTTCTGCTTTTCATACAATAAAATTATTATTTATGAATATTCAGATGGTCAGTAAATAAAATTTGAAAATATCTGAAGATCGCCAGAATGTCACTAATTTGTCTAATTCCAGTACAAATGACAGCTTGACAGAATACTCAATTAAGTATATCATTTTCTAAATTATTTATTGGTCTTTCTAAACAGTTCAATTAGGGAGCAAAAACAATAAATGTGAGTTAGATGATAAATTTGATGTCAAAAACAGAAAAAAAAAAGGGACTGGAAAAAGCCTGAGAGAACAAATTGTTATGACCAAATCATTATCTTAACCACATGCACCTTGCGTTTTCAGTTACAACTTGAAAAAATGTGCAAAGAAAGAATTTGTTCATGAGTAAAGCGTTAAATATAGATATCAAATCCTAACCATACCTTAGTTTCCTTGTGCTCTTTGCTAAAATGTACAAATAAATTATCAGAATATTATGTCACTGCAACTATATAAGTGTGTGTCTAGCTTTGTAACCATGGTATCTATGCTGATATGACCCTTGCATAGCATTAATTTCATCTAATTTATCTGAAAGTAGAAGGCAAAAAAGAAATTCAGCATGCTGCTCAAGTTGTCAGTGTATGTCATGTGGGATAGGTCTGGGAGACCTAAGGAGAAACAGGACAGTTTCATAATCAATTTAGCAGTGCTTTTAAGTGCTTCTGGCTTTAGAAGGATTTAGTTCTAACACTAACGGTGATAATGATGGAGATGGAGCCAAAGCTTTAATAAAATCTGTCTTGTATGACACAAGCTCCCCTGGAAGCAGTGCGATATTGTATAAGGATAAGGTACTGTTGCAGGTCATGTAGAAAAGTACGAGGCATAATTTTCGGGAGACTTGTGTATAGAAAGAAAAGAAGCTCGAGAAACATGAAAGTAATAGCACGGTATTCGCACTAGAAGATTTAAGAGACACTGAAAGATTTGAGAGAGAAATTTAGCAGAGTTCCCTTAGAACAATATCAAGAAGTAAAATATCATTTTGAAATCTTACTTATGTTCATAATTTGGAACTAACAGTGAAAAACTTTTTTAAAAAGCAGAAGATCTCTACCTTCTAAAGGAGAAGATATCGACCATTTTTACTTTGATGAAAAAACAATCTGTGTTCTAGAATGAAACTCAACTTTTATTATGCTTTCTAGCCTGTTATAAAACTCAAGCTCTCAAAGCTACTAAAACCATTTTGATTTGCCTTCTCAGGGCAAAAATTTAAGCATGATTTGATTCAGAGGGCTTGAAATATTTCACTTCGTATAATTTCATTATGCAATTATTGAATCAATGGGATATAACATATTTACCCATAATTGAGATTAACTTGTTAAAATGTTAGTTGAAAGAAGCTAATTAAGATAAATGTAACAAATGAATATGGCAAGTACTATTTTTATTTAATTGAAATTATGTATTTCCCCTGTATGTATAATATTTCATTTTTAAACATGTTAGGTTATGTGATTAAAAGCTATTCACAGTGAACACAGATGCCTGGCTAGAAATGCATGGTGAGATTCATTAGGGGAAGCAGTCACACAAAGAGCATGGCCAACCCAATCCAGCTCCAAGGCTGGAGGGCCACTACTGGTGTGTATATAGCAAATATACATATACCACACTGTGCAGGCCCTCTATCAGCCTGCTGAGATGTTCAGCAGTTGGCAGCTACATCTCCTGGTCTCAGGCAGTTGGCTGGCAGCTGGGCAGATGAGAGCCTAAGGGTCCCCCCCAGGTGCTGGTAGGCAGACCTCTTCTCCCACTCCCCAGCTGGTCCAGCTTGATGCCTGCTGCTGAGTTGTACTCATGCACTCAGAATGGGATGGTATCCATATCAAAGACAGGTAGAAACAGAATTTAATGAGAAAATACCATAGACTGCAGAGTTTAGTCAGACAATGTACTGACCAATGGCCTGTTTACACTCAACCCTATTCACCTCTGTTTTCCTGTCTTGTCTTTCTCCATTCCTCCTTGATCCTTGCCTTTCCCTGACTTTGGTCCTTCTCCTTCCTAAACATCCCATAGTGGGTCTTGCTTATTCTCACAACCCCGTTAAAGCATCTCAGAAAAACTTTTCCACAAGCCCCCCACTGCGTTTTCCCCCTGCATCCTACAACAAGCCCTCCACCCATTCAGGCCATCAACCACTCTCATCTGCACGGCATCACAGAGAGAGGGTTTGATGGGCTCACTGTTCACGTGGGTTTCCCACTGGCATCAATTGGCCAAGCATTCTCCTCTGATGGTCTTGCAGTGGCTGCTTCTGCAGGCTCTCTTTTCACCACTTAGGTCACAAGGGTTCCTCTGCCTGTTGTCCTTCCTGTTATCCAGGCAGCTGTGTTCACTTTTAATTACATAACCTAACACACTTAAGATGAGTATTACCCAAAGAAATATAATAAAGAGATTAAATCAAGAGGATGATGCCTGAGGAATTTAGAAGAACATGGGTCCTGTGAGAAAGATCCTGATGAAGGCTAAGGTATATATTAAAGTTAAATTGAATATTCCATCAACCCAATATTTTTTATTTCAGTACCTAATTTTTGTTAACAGTCATGATGAAAGACTTGTTAGATCATGTTGTTTGGTGTCCATTATGATTTCCTAGGGAATTATGTAACTCAGCACCTGGAAACATACTACATAGCTACACTCTGAATCTCAACATCAAAAATGTGGTTACTTTGATTTTGATGTAGATATGTATGCACACAAATTTATTTTAAAAATGCTGTAAGATTGTATTTACTTTTTATCTCTATCTCTGTCTCTCTTTTTGCCTGCCTAAGACTGTTTCCTATATTATATTAACCAGCTAACTATCTGCCTAGTCTTAATTACACTAAATCACCTTGTCACTGGCAATTTATTAATTTATATATTAAATCAACTCTTTAAATAAAATGAATTAAGAACTAGCAGAAACCAATATGATGTGAAGGAAAATAAGATAAAATGAATGCATTTATTACTATAAATGATTTTTTTCCATGTAGACTTTATTTAATTTTCCTTCTCTTACGTCTATTACTTGGACTCCATTCCTGTAACTGAAAAACAGATTGGGATGCTGAAGTCCATGTGGTATTTCACTGTTTTAAATCCCTAGTGCAGGATTACAAAATTGCAAATATAACTTTTTAGATACAACCTTTCAGTTTTGGAACTTGTGTACTATTTTTTGTTCATGGTTTGCATAGAATTCCACTGCTAAAAACTAAAATGTTTAAGTATTTGATAAATGCGTAATTTCACAAGTGATGTCTATGTTACATTTCTCCGCAGTTTAGAAGATAGGGAACTCCCCTGGAAGATGGTATTTGAAATCTTCTCCCTCCTAATGAGGGGAGCTGAAATCATACCTTCTCTAGTGTGTGTTATGTTTTCCTATGGCTTTATCTTTCCTCTGACCATGTTCTGAAATGAAAGCTCTACCAGCTCCATTTAAAAACAAATAAAAATACCTCGTAGGCTTATCACTTACACAGAAGTGTAAGTGTAAGAACGGACTCACTTTATTGAAATAACTCACCTCGAATCTAGAGAGAAAAGTCACATAACATTATCTTATCGTTCCCGCTTGTTAACTTTAGGTGCTCAAAGCCAGCTTCACCAGTATTCAATCTCCCTCACACATTATACTGAGGATATTGATCCTCCTGCTAGTTTGTATTCTACGTTAGGAAACGGGAACCACATTGAAAGACTTTGCACTGCAGTACACAACTTTTTTATTCAGACTTGAGTCCTTTGATCTCTTATTATGAACAGAATGTTATTGTATGAGAGATTAAGGGATTCATTTTTAATAAAGATGAGTGTGGAAAGAAAAGCATAAATTCTGTGCAACAGTGATCAGTTTTTTAAATTCCATATGCAGATTTTAGACATCTTAATTGTAGTTAAAGTTATAATGAAAAATTGAGAGCAACAATACTCACAACATTTTTTATGAAGGGTTATTCAAGCCACATACATGCTGTGGTTAATTAACTATAAGGCAATAATACTTTAGTTTAAACTCATAAAAATAACTGATAAACCTGTTTTCATACAGAAGTACTGCTCAGCTTCAGAAGCTTCATCTAAATGTCCTTTCTGGGTTATACATTATACATATTTCACCAACCGCCGCCTCCTTCTCACCATTATCAATTTCCGGCTGCAAAGGAAAAAGGGAAGGGATAGAGAGAATACATTTATTTCTCCATGGAATGACAATATTTGTATCTTGCAATCAGACCCACCCCCTTGTAACCTAGGAAAATTAATCGCTGAGTGTAACAGACTATTGTAGCAATTTATACTGAATAGCAATAAGGTATATCATGCCCTAAAGATGAAAAGACAGTCAACATTCTTTTTTTTTTGCAGAGGAACTCTTGCATCATATATGACTGGGACTTGGAAGACAGGCTTTAGTATGAAAGGGACATTTTTTCCAATGAATATTGATTATTTTCTGTATTTTGATATTTCCAGTGAAAAAAACAAAGAAGTTGTATTTTTTTAAGATGTAAAGTTTTGCTGAGATTAATTACATATACATATATATAAAAATCTCTTATAAAACTTTTTTTTTTCCCCTAAGGATAGGAAAATTCATCCCTCTCACTTTCCCAAATATATCCAAATTTTTAAACAGCTCACTGACATTAGAGCATCTGTAACATCTCTGCAGATAGTGAACATTTTGATGTACAACAGAAATATAGAACCTAGAAATTACTAAAAGGGTCTATGACATTTTTTGAAAGGTCCTCTGTAAGGATACCCTACCCCCATGAAGTGGAATCTCTAAAGGAGTTTGTGAGTTGCCTAAAGGAATTCTCAGTTTGCCTTCTGCTTTGTCATGGCTTTTGCAAATGTTTATCAGCTGTCTCTTATCACTGTCATACAGTATTCATGCTCTCCTTCTTTTATAACAGAGAGTAAGAAAGATGATGTGTAATGCTGTTCTGTCAATATTCATTATTTTAATGAAGGTCTTACAATACTTTGTGGGTTTTTTTTTTTTTTTTGTATTGCATACTGCTTTAAGGCTTTTTTTTCCTGAAAATCTTGAATAAGGTAAAATATGTTCACGTTACAAAATTTTCCAGCTCATCAACTGGAGAAAAGAGTAGAAAACATGTTCTGAAAGTATTCTAAAGACTCCAACACCAAGAATTGAAGAAAACAACCCACAGTTTATTATTTTATCAATAATTCATGACACTGAAGCGAATCACCTTAATTTGGGAAATGATTTCAGAACACTTTCATGTGGCATGAGCTATAAGCTACAGTATATCAAGTGTAAATATATCAAAAGAGTTGGTTGTTTTCAAATGAAAAATACAAAATTATAGGTAAGATCTGTGAACATGGATTAATTTTTCATTTCTGCTTACCCTCACTGAAACACAGGATTTTCCATTAGGTTTTCAGACTATAATTCTAAACACTTGTGCCTGATGACAGGTAAAATCAATGAAGGAAAGTGTTACTTGCACAGATTTTATGCCTCTTCACTTATAATAAGCCTAGCTGAGGGACTGAAAAGGCTCTTCATAATCAGATAAAATTAAATTCCTCAAAAGAGAGCCAGGTTTGTGATCAGAGAATGGTCAAGTTTTGTCATGGCACATTATGTAGATACAAGGACTTTTTTTCAACTCAGATTTACTATTTGCAATCTGCAAATTATTATACCCTGGGAAATCCCTAGGTTTTATAGACAGCCTATAAAATGTCTATGTGAATGCTTTGAAGTCTTGTCAAACATTGAGAATGTACCTTTCGGATACATTTTTTCACCTAATATAAGAAGAGGGACCTTCCTTAAGGTCCCTCTGGAGAAGGCTGAGAGAGGAAGAGAAAGATATAAAGTGTTTTCTTTATCTTTTCTGTGAAATGATCATGTATTCACAACAGAATTTCTGCAAGATTATTTAAGCAGACCAAAATGGACAATAAATATGTTTTAGCTTTTTTTTTCAGCAAAAACAAATTATATAAAAGAAGAACAGGGCAGACTGGGGATTGGAAAGCAACTTTCCTTGTATGCTTTTGTTATACAGGTTTTATCCATCATTTAAAATCTTTTTGGGAACCATCCAGTACTTGCCACTTTCTAGAAACTGGATACTGACATGGGTACTCAGAGAGGATGAGGAGGATGACCTCCTGTCATGCAGTAGAGGCTGATAAAAAACCTTGCACTCATGCAAAATGAGCATCTGCGTGTAAACAGTTTTTATAAAAAAAAAAACATATAGCGATGACAGAAATGATCTATCAGTCTATGCAAAAACATCTTTTCTTTGCCTATGCTCCTTGTCATCACTTTATTCAAAGATCATTGTATTTCCTTTGGTATCCTCCTATAGATGCCAGTTAAAGTTTTGTGTGTCCGTAACTGCTAACTGGAGATCTGAATGGAAGTGAGTTTGGTCATTTCAATGACCAAACGTGCCCCTTCACTTCACTTAGTTAGTGTAAACAAAGTGTTCATAACTGGTCTGCACTTTGCTTTGTTTGTAGTGTATATGTCTTAAAAATGCAATTCTCTATATATAATCTTATAGCTTTCTATATGTGCTATTTATTTAACAATATCCCTGACATTAAATGATTATTATTCTCAAAAAGAGAGAGATAGAGAGAACTCTTAAAATTTGCAATGCCTGAAAAAACATGATGTGATATTTTAAGTGGAGAGGAATACTCTACTAATTAGAAAGCCCTTGGGAATATTCAGCCAATCAAATCCAGTGATTGACTAAATGTTCCTAACATAGGAGGCTTAAATAGATGTTGACTCACGGCAACAGTGCTCATAGCAACAGATGATTCCATTTGGAGGTGAGAGGGAGGCCTGTAGACAGATTCTGCTTTTGAAATACATTTATTTTTACACAGACACACACATAGAAAGAGATACACATATAAATACTTTAAAATGTGCTTTCCAAAGCCTTATAATATTTTTACAACTTGTGAGGAGCTCTCAGCAGTACCGGGAATCTGCATACTCAAGGGTAAATATGAGAATGGATTTGAATTTGCTGCATCATATCCTGACTTTGGTCTGTTCAGTAAACAATCTTTAAACCAACTGTAGATCAAACATAAAGGAATATACATAAAAGAGCATAAGATTATGTTAATGCAGTTGGTATCGATTTTAAACAGAAGATTTTAAAAAATGAAAACTGAATTTGTAAATAGCAAGCTACTTCTGATTTATTTTTAGTCTATGTTTTGTTTAATCAGAAGGGCTTAGGTAGTAAAAAGTCACATGCCAACATACCACCCACACAGTGATATTTTAAACGCTCACTACCTCAGCAACATGATGTCTTCTTGAGGTAAATTGGTTCCGGAGGCTTCATTTATGAGCCCCCAAAAATATTTTTTTTACGTTATATTTACCGTCTGGGTAAAAAGAATCCTATTTTGGTAGATACATTAGTAAATGAGAGCAATTATACTTGGGTATAACAATCTTTGAAAGCAATATAGATCAAATCAAAAAAACAAAATGCTTGAGAAGATGGCACAGTAGTGGAACGAAGCTCATGTTTTCAGCCTAATCCTAGTGGAAACTTTTATGCTATATCTATTAAAAGTACTTACATAGTCCCTTTGGCATCTGATTAGTTTAGTGTGTTCATGATTCTTCAGATAATATAGCTTTTATCCATATCTCAAATACTAAGTGATCTTAGGATGTGGCAAAATGAATCGTCCAACGGCACACAGTAAGCATGGCAAAAAGGGAGATTTAAATCAAGACTTCATCTATCACAAGTCTGTACTCAGACTGTTCATCTTTGAGTTTTTTTCTGGAAAACATGGATGCAAAATTGTTACAGAATGTAGGACCTTATCCTGCATGCTGAACAACTCTTGCTTAAAATGGATGGCTCCCAGCAGTGTTAAAAAGTGCTGATCAGTTCTCTTCACTGAAGACCTGTCCAAACTTATTAAAATTAATAAAAAACAGTATCAGCTACATGCTTAGAAATTTTGTGTTTTCAAATGCTAAACACTTAGCAATAGGGACCAAATGTTGATTTGATAAAAGCAAACTACTCGCTGATTTAAACTGAATTCAAAACAAACAGAGAAGTTCACTGGATCTTCACCAGAATGCAGAAAAGTTGAGTTTAGTTTTCTATAAAAAAGCATCTCTAAAAAAATGGAGTAGCTACGATGGCTCATTGAAATATTCCCGACCATTTCTTGTGACTTAGAAATTTCTGAGTATTGCAGAAGCAATTAATCAATTTATTATGTACAATAATTCAGAAATTTGGCAGACTGCAAGATATCGGCACACATGGGTGACTTTTTTTTTTCCTAGAAAGCATTTGTAGATGGTATGAGAGATTCCTTTGTAGTTATTCAGTATTGATAAGAAAGGCCAACTGGTGTCAAGACAGCCCCATACGACAGCAATTTCAGTAGCATTTTTTCTCGTCCATAGTCTGATAGATACTTGCCCTCAAATTCTGTGCATCTCTCTATCGCACAAACCTACACATAGGAATTGTGCCAGAGGAACAAAAGCCAGCTCAAAAAAAAAAATAAAACCATTTCTCGCATTGGTTGCTTTAATGATTGCAATATCTTTGAGAAGGTGTAGCTAAATTAACATTAATGACTAGTGCTACTAATGCCCCCCATTTCTTTTTCTTATATATATTTTTAGATAGTTTTGTGGTGTTTTGAACCATAGACAAAATCAGCAAATCCCACAAGAAAAGTGACCTGGTTTCCTTGCATGTTCATAGTCATCCATACACACAGTTAGTGTATAAAAGGACTAATGAGCTCAGTCAATATTCAGAATTGCTCCTCTGGAGATTATAAACAAGTACAAAATACCACTCCCCCCACCAAAACAAACAGATAAGCCCCACACAACTTTCTGTTAAAGACTTCAGTTCTGTATACAAGTAAGTGCAGTGTAGTGAATAAGACTGTCTGAAAAATAGGTAGTCGTCTCAGTCATCTCTCACATTTGAGGTCACCTCGGCATAACTCATAAAATCTTCAGAAGTGAATTCTCATCAGTTAACATTAAAATATGGTATTTAGTGCAAGTTCTTCAGGTTTCATGGGTAGATAAAATATAATTGAAGTAACCAGTTGTGAGTCATAAAGGTATGTGGATAGTTTAAAGTTATCCTAGCTACAAAGGCTACAAAGTTCAAAGACTTCCATGCCAACACCTCAAGACCTAAGCACAGCTAATTACATACATTCCAGTCCTGAAATAATAGATTGTAATACAAGATTCCTTAGGGATATTTCACCTCTGAAAGTCTGTAAATACTGATTAGATGAAATATAGAATAAATGTTGGGAAAAGCTTAAGCAAGAGAAACCAAATAGCTAGAAAAGTTATGGTAGAATCTATGTAAACGAATGCTTGGATATGAAAAGTTCTGAGCATTGCTGTAAGTATTTATTTTTGGTAGAAAATGGTCTTCCTTTTTCCATATGGAGGATAAATCAGAAGTAACTGTTGAAGTAGGAGTTACAGTAGAATAAAAAAGAGTTTGTGAAATCATAATTTGGTTGAATCTATGAGATAGAAGAAAAAATAGAATGAGCTGTCAGAACTGCGATTCAAAGAAGTTAAAGCATAATAGAGAAATAAGATAGGGAATCTGTTACATAGAACAGCAGGGCAAAAAGCGACGATAAAATAATTTTGAGTGTATGAGAAAAAAGGTGTAATACTAAAAGTCCTATAAAAATATACATTATTTTTCAAGAAACAACTCAAGCAAGATATGACATATGAGAAGCTGAGAAAGCAATAGAAAAGCCAGTTGTTTAAATATTCCAGATTTATATTTGTAAGTAGTTTCTATTTGTGGATTTGTATTAAAAGATACAAGGAATAAGTTAGACCGAGTTGTTTCTCAGTAGACTGTTAGTATAGGCCGTTTTCTGGGAACATCTGCAAAAATTAAAAGGCATCTATTGCTGAATACTGTTATGGTAGAACAACAGATTGATGTGGTTCACTGAATGTCTTCTTAGCACCTTAAAAAAAAAGGAAGAATCAAAACACATATAAATCTATACTATTAATCTACTTTATAAACTCAGTATATCTGACTAATGACTTGGAAGTGAAAATAACCTTGCTATTAAATTATGGGGTATAAAAATAATGCAAAAATGATATTGCATGATAATATGAGGATGCACATGAATGAACACATCACAAAAGTAGACTAGCAATGACAAAGAGAATCAAAATGATGCTGTCATCAGACAGATATCTGGGGAATAGCTGGTGTGTTGTGAGAGAAAATAAGGAGGAAATTCTGCAATAGTTTAATGGAATTTTCATTTTAATTATGGGGAAAATACAGGTATGTATGATTCAGAATGTAAATGAACATGGAAAATGTGAGAATATAGTAAAAAAAAAAAGGAGAAATTCATTCTAGATATTAAAGTCTAAAATAGAAATACGCAGAGCCCTTAATAGAAGAGGCATCATTTAGTTAATCTACTGTTTTGCATGAATACTTGAATTTTAAAATTTTACTGTATATCTTTTATTTAACTTGGTTCTTGAGACAGAGCTTGCCTGTTGCATACAGCAGAATATTTCGAGGCTTTTTGGATCCATTGACTTTCTAGTTTGTTCAACTCGCGTTTTGATCTTTTTTTTGGCATAATTGATTTGCTTTCCCACATGTACCTCTCTACAGATCTCAAAAATGCTTAACAGCACTGGTCTTTTGCTCTCCAATATTTGCTTTGCTAATTTAAGCATTTCCTGAATTTGTGTTGCAGACTTCCATATGTGCAGACTTCCTATCTTGGGAATTGTAGGAGCTTTCTCTCAGGAATCATAGAGCCAATACTATGAACAACAATCCAGGCTGCTAATTTTTCAACATAGCCTTCAGATAAGCAAAAAAAAAAAAAAAAAAAAAAAAAAAGGAGTGTAAGAAAGATAATATATTTATGAAACCTAAAATAAAAGGCAGGATAGTTATTTAAAAATTAGTTGATGTTTTGTCATCTTAGCAAGAATTATTCTGAACAAATTGCAATGATCGCAAAGAGGATATTAGGGTTTTACGCTTATTTGCTTGGGACAGAGCTCATGTATGTTTGAACAATACATATCACAACAGAGAAGACTAAAGTTCATTTAAAACTCTACTTCTTACTGATGAGATTCTATGGCAGAGCTTTGGATTGTTTCTCAGCTGCTTCCCATATTCCACTGGTTCTCAGACCGTAAGTCCTAGTCAATCTTTCCAGTCAGCCTTTGAATTAAAAAGGCTGATAGAAAAGATCTCCTTCTCTGGGCTTTTTATCCAAGTGAATTTTTGCAAAACCTCTGGTAATTAAGTAAGTATGCATTAGTGAATGCTAAATATAGATTAGACATATATGAACCAGATTACTGATGACCTCATGTTCCTCATGTGTTCCTGCAGGAGGAAGATTTAGAGTGGTTGCCAATGTGCTTTTAAATAACTAATCACCCCCAATTACAATGTAGGGAATGTTTAAGTGAGGACCTGTCAGAGGATAGATAAGCTTTCAGTACAGCTAGGCAACTTCTTCTTTCTCATCTTGGAACGGGATAGCTACTTTAAGTATTCGCAGCGTGAGGCGAAGGCAGGTCAGGCAGCAGGCAGTGAGCGCTGCTCGACTGGCAAACCAGGGCAAAGCTCAGGTCAAGGCAAGTGCTGACAAGACCTGAGAGCTGCACGGCCTGGTCAGCACAGCACCTGGGGCCTTCTCCTGCTAATGGCACTTACCAGGCTACATGGGAAGATGTTAGTAATGCCAACAGGCAGGACATTCATAGTATTACATTGCTGGGAAATCTCTTGATAAGAACAGAAGAACAAATTAAAATATATCATGATTTTGTTCACAGGCACTTCCCTAAAAGGCACAACACCACTTCTGGGATTTAATGCTCGTTCGCTCTTTTACAACTTTCCCTCAAAAGCGCTTGCTTAGAGATGCTTCAAGGAAAGCCCCAAACTCTAGCTATTAGGACAGAATTATTCTGCAGATTCAAACTTCACCCAAGTAGCAATTCATATGTTTCTGTAATTCTGCATTTAATTGTTTTATACGTAGAGCTCTGTGACATATATAAGGCTGGCAGCCCACATATTGCCGAGTCACTTCTCAGCAGTGACACTATAAACATAGTGTCACTTAGGATTCAAGTGGTTCATAATGTACCAGTGCTTCAAGCTGATGAAATAATCATATGTTATCAAATCAGCCATCAAGAAATCATGATGTTGTCTCTTTCTTTAGTGGAATGAGGTGAAGGGAACTCATCAATATATTAACCAAGCTAAGTCACTGGTTTCACTCGTTTTTCCAGAACAACTGCAATTGCAACAACTGCAAATTCTCTTAAAAGAAGCAAATATAGCAGAGTGTCGGTAAACTGTTAATTTTTTAGATATTGATTTTTTTTTTTTACATATGCATTTACTCAAATAAAATCTTAGTCTCTGACACTGCTCCAGACTCTTAAGCATATCATAATATTTAGAAAATACAGTTTAGGCATTCCATGGTTTTCCAGTATAAGACTTAATCATATCTACAAATAAAAAGGCAAGAAAAGCAAATGTAAATGTAAATATTCTATTAAAGTAGAGTCATATAAACTACTTCTCAATCCCTATCTTACTCTACACAGAAAGCCACTGGTCAGGATTACAAAAACAGAACCAAAAAGTTTTTCTATTCCATGCAACAGGATGATGAATCTCCCAGGCTCTTTTGCATTTACAGAAGCAATGAAAATTCTTAATTTTGAAAAGTAAGCCCTCCATATCTGAGGCTGCTGGTAACAACAGGAATGTTATCACACATCTTAGAACTTTAAAATGAAAAATGAATGGCTTAAATGCTAGCCAGACACAATCAGATACGCACATACTATCCCTGCCAATTACTTTCCCTGACAACTTTCCCTAACTAACTTCACTTCCTTTTCTACTGATTTAAGCAACATTTAACTACAATAGGATGAATTGAACTGTAACACTGGATACATGAATTTTGCGGAATAGTATAATCAGTGGTAAAAGAAAAAAATCTAAATTACTAATACAGCATTCAGTAGATCATTGAGGCTTTTATTGTCATTAAAATTGAGTTTACATGTAACTAGCAACTGTATATGTCATAGATCACTGCAGCATTCTCAAAAGAGAAAAGTTATTTTGCTTTACATGCTTTTGCTGATCTTGGCATACAGAATAATGACTCCAGCTGGCTGTGTTTACTATTGCAGTCAGATTTAACAAACTGAGGATTTTGAACTTTTTAACTTTTAAATATTGTGAAGGCAGTTAATGGTATTAGAGGCATTCTGGATCTCGGGTCAAAAAAAAATCATAAGATTTAAATCATAACCACAAAACATTCTGATAAAGTGTGCTCTGGTTCAGATGTCTTTTATGGTAAGGAAAGTTAATTATTGAACATGCTTAAGAGATAATGAACAAAACTCTCAAAGCTACCTACATGCTAGTAATGTCCTTGTAATCATTTAATTTGTATATTGAAAAAGCAATGTGAAATAAAAGTCTTCATGGCAAGCCTAATCAAAATAAACAGTAGGTATACAAGAATCATAGTGTGACCACAGAGACTTGTTAACTGGTAACTAAAATTGAAAAGAAATCTGAAATGAATGATACTAGATAAAGGCATAAAGAGAAGACAAATGGAAAAAAATGTACACAGCCTTGCTGGTGGTGGATCACAAAAGACTAAAGGACAGGAAATTCTGTGACAGAAATACTGTTATGGTGAGCAGAAATGGGGGAACTGAAATGATAGCTTTTGTAACTCTATATAGCACATACCAATATTTTCTAAAATATAAAATATTTCATAATTGGCTTCTTAAAAACAAAACCATGGGTAGAAAAATTTTAGAATCAGAATAATCACTGTGTTGAAAACTTAGTCTAGCAAGAGTTCCCACAGTGAAGAGCAGAGCCTCTCTTTGCTAATGATAGTGGAATCTTTTGTACACCACTTTGAAAATGATTTGAAATTCCAAAAAAGGTAACCTGAAAGTTTACAGTATTTGCAGAGAAAAACTTAAGGTTGTGAGCCTGGTAAATATACAGAAGGGTTTCAGAGGATGATAACACAGCGATGAATTAAGCATTCCCCTTCTTATAGACCATGACCATTCTTTGAAGTGAGACTCATTCCTGATGGCTTCAAGTAGCTTTAAAAAAAATAGTACAAGGGAAGAGATTGCACATCCACCTGAGAGAGTAAGAAAAGATTAATGTAATTATTATTAAGAAGAATTTATTAGATTATTAGTAATATTTTTGTATAAACTCTCAGAATAAAACCTGTATATTATCCAACTAGATATAGCACATACATCTTACGTGTATGTGCCTGAACTATCATCTGCATGAATTCTCCAGTACGCTCACTGCCTGATGAGACCACAACATATCTATTACAGACATCACACTTGGTTTATTTTCATTTGTTTTTCAAAGGATTCCCTTACAATCACAGCAGCTGCAAATATTCTCATGGATGCGCTGTATCTGAACCTCAGATGTGCTCCAGAATTCTTTTCTCTAAACGCCAAAAAGGTTGTTAAAACTGGCACTAAGTCTGCTCTCGCACATGTGAACACTAAATGTGATAGCTGCATATATCTGGGCTGTAAATAATTCCTTAAATGGCACAAACATAACCAAAGCAATCAAATGAATAAGCTGCCAGAAAATATCAAACACATAGTCTAGAAAGAAGGAAATATACTGCTTCAAAAGCTGCATACAAATTTTTAGGGGATAGTGTGTTACTCTGAATTTCTGAAAGGGGCTCTTCATCACATTCACTGTAGCACAACATACTAAAATACGCCAATTGTTTAGAGATTTTAGTTGTCAAGAGAGATGTTTTGCTGGCAGATGGCAGTTTTTCTGAGCTGATCAATTTAGTTGATCTTGGGAAATATGATGTGAAACCAAAACCAAAAAATAAAAGATGTTTTGGATTTGATGGAATTGTTGAGTCTTGAAATGAACTCACAGTTGAGGTATTTAAGTTAAATGACCTTGGTGACAATTTCTTAGAGACTTGACTTATCTGTATTAAAAGAGTTTACCTACGGTGGCAATTTATATAGTTTTTATTTGGGTTACATTATCTTTTCTGAAAGATGGTGTCCTACATATGAGAAACATTTTCCTGAGTAATTTGACACAACAAGAATAGGCTACTAATATTCATTTAAAACCAATTTCTTTTTAATATGAGGTCAGCCTCATTGGGGTGAAGTTCTAGAGCTTCAACTAGAATAAATTTTAACCAACACTGTACTTCTGAGATCTGACCTCTCTTCCCTTAAGGATATACTCTCAGGATTAGGAGCATAACTTTTGCAAGGCAAATTTGGCATTGCTCACATTAAGAACATTCTGGGAATGGACTGCGTAGAATCAAACTTGGATCAGAATAGTCTAAGTATGGGAAAGCTGCAGTTAAATCCACAAGTCAGGAAGATAAGTTTTAAAATTTTGACAACAAATCTCTAGATTGCTAAATATTTGTTCTCATCTTCAAGCCCTAATGAAGATTAGCTTTTACGAAGATGTCAAAGTGCAGTAGCTGAAACATTTCCATTCTGCTGTAGCTATTGTGCAGGGACCACTGACTGACAGGCAAGGAAACTACATCATCTCAGTTCACCAGAGTGCATCTGTCAGAACTCTAAATTATTACTTCCTATCTCTGACTGGACAAAGAGAAGAGTATTTTTCTCTGTTCTAATCGTGCTCTAGACTTTTTCTTTCTTCTCTCTTCTAATTGTGCTCTAGACTTTTTCTTTCTTGCTGTTTGCAGATTCCTCCACAGCCACATTTAATGGAAGAGAGAGCCACAATCAAGGAAACAATTTTTAACTACTTCTATGATAACATATATTTACAAAATAATTGTTTGTGTCTCTCTCCTCATACTTACATAATGTTAAACTCACTGTCTTTTTAATGTTTCATCTCTGAAGTTGTTGCTAAAGGCTTCAAAATAGCAGTTAACTGCATTTTGGAATTTCGATGAGCTGTGACCTAATTTTTTTTCCAGTGCCAAAAGCATTGCCTTTCAAAGCAAGCTGTAAAAATCAAAGATTCGCTGAAATTTTTTAGGAAAAAGCTTTCACTTACAATCCATCAATACAAACACCATACTTTAGTGCATGCTAATTAATACATAGCAGTTCCTGTGAGCTGCATCATTGAATTCAGGAGGTGTCTTGCCCCCATACATGATCAAACTTACAGTATGTAAGATTATCACTCTTATGTTCCTGTTAGAATACTTTTTAACTGCCTTGGAGAAGAACTGGTCCTATCCCTCAAATGCACAGTTTGTGGGTACCAGTTCAAGCTAAGAAAGGTATTTTGGTCATTCATTGAAAACAATGACAATCCATAGGTGACACTTCCACTTTTAAGAAATCATCCTCTGACTGGGCTCTGCTTTTCACCCAGAACAATCTGGTAACACTGATGAATTTACAGACTTATGCAGGTCAGCAGACATTACTGAATATTTAGAAATAGTTTTATTGCTGCCTTGGGTCACTGACTGAATAAATATACCAGTTGAATGGAAGGCTGTTAAGCACAGTGTTATTCAGGAGATCAATAATAGTAATTTATTGTGATTTTTTTTTCTATGCATCAATTGGGTAACTATCAATGTGAGCTAAGAAATACTCTTTTATTTTCCCATTCTATCTTGTCTGATTGATTGTAAACTCCTCAGGACAGAAGTGTGTTTGTTTAGTCATCTATTCACTGTGTCCCGAAGCTCTGCTTATTTCAGTGAGGAAACTTCAATAATCTTATAGTCTGGGGAAAAAGGGACGAGTGTAACTGTAATATATTAAGAATTTTGAAATGCAGATATGGTTCCCATTCAGATTCAACATTTTCAATATTTTACAATTTAGAAACATATTTTTAGTGAACAATTTGTTTCCCAAGAATACTTATCAACGATATTCTCCCTACTCAGAAAAAAAAGAAAAGTAATTATTTATTTGGAATCTCTCCACAATAATAGATTTTTTTTCAGAGACCAGACATTCCTTCCTTCAAATATGATTTAAATCTTCAATATAGTTTTATGTAATTTTTGACATGAGATTTGTGTAAAAGTTTCTTAGAATAAATAAAATAAATACTTTATATATTTCACATAAAAAAATGAATCCTGTAATAGACTTTTAAAGTAGACTTGAATATTTATGGACACTGAAAATGACATCAATACCATTTTCAGAAACTGAACTGAAAGGATTATTATTTTCTTATTTCTCACTCCCTTTTTAAAGATTTATGTTCAAATATATAATTACCATCATAAACTTAATTTGATTTTCAGTTGAGGTTAGTAACTGCTTCTACTTCCTAATTTTTGACAATAAATAGTTAAGAATGTGTAAGCATACATAAAAATATTTAGCATCCTGCATCACTCAGTGCAAGAATTAGCAATGGCAATCTTTGTTAATAAACTTACAGAAAGGATTGCTGAGTTCTTGTGTTTGTACACAGCTCAAATAACACATTTGTATTGCACAAAAGTGTCATGCACAAAGTCTTGCATAAAATCAATTATAAAGCCTTATAGAACTCGCTATAACCTTTATGGTTGTCATCTTCTCACAGATTGCAGATGCACAGAGGTTCAGCCAACTAAAAACATCAGGGTTTATACCAATGATATTCTTCTGTTGTAGTTTACTTGGAGAAAGTACGAAGCAGGATGCAAAATTGCCATTAGGAACTTTAGAGCTCACGATTTGTTTTAGAACAGTCACTTAAGAAGAGAGTTAATTTTTAAGGACTTTGCTCCACTCTTATTGAAAGTCTTAAGCTGGAGCAAGACCTAAAGCACTAGTCTCAAAACAGGGAGCTTGGAGAAAGGGATTGATAGGCTTCTTTCATACAGGAATTACTATCACCGGGTCAGAAAGCCTCTTACCTATCCGTTGATTAACATTGTATTTATACTACTGAACTATACTGAATACAGTTAAGTTTCTAAAGTCACATTAAAAGGCCTGTCATTTGCCACTCCAGTCTTAGGAAGTAATCTGATATGCCAAAAGCAATACTGTTGTTTAGTACAACAAAAAAATACACTCTTCTGCTAATGGAAGAAAGAGAAGACCTGACTTCTTCTGAATATGCAGGGCATAATTGCCTTCATGCATCTTCACATGAGACAAGTGCTGGACTGTGACTGGATCCACGAATTCCACATCTTTGCAAGTATGCAATGCATTGGGTAAAGTCTGTCATTAACAAGGATTTAGGTGACATAGGTGACGACTCTTCCCCTCTTCTGAGTGGTTCATTCTGGATTTAGGATAGATTATAGGCCAAATCTACCACTTATTAGGGTGACTTAGATGACTCCTTGAACTGACCTATCATTTATGTTTATTACATTCACTAGCTTTCAAACAATATGGGATTAAAAGGAATATATTGTTGTCTTAAATATTTCCTATCTGTCAGTTCTGCATTGCAGTTCCCAGAAATAACAACCCAGTTTATCTTTTCACATAGCTAGAATTTCTTCCTTTTAACTTCAGGATGGTCTCTGAATAATTTATCAGATGATATTTAAGCAATAAAGATTTTTTCAATATATTATTTTTTGAGAGACTACACAGTCAAAAATAATATCAACTGGTAAATTATGTTTTGGGCTAGGTTTTTATATGACTCTTCAGCATGTAAAAGCCTATTTGATATACTATATACATGCCCAAGATCTTCAAGAAATTGTTCAGACTGTGAGTTCTGAGGGACTACTTGTTTACAGTACATTAGTTTAGACACAACTATTTCTAATTATAATTTACTGCCCCAAAGAGGAAAAAAAATGTATTATTTCAGTCCTGAACATGCTAATTTTAGTTTTTTTTTGGAGATTTCTTCTTAGTCAACTTATAGATGTATTACTTCTCAGGATAAATTAATGACAGACTACTGTTTTTCCCCTCCACAGAAAATTACTTTGCTGAAATCCAGATAAATTAACTTTTGCTGATTCTGAGATTCTGTAGTATTTTTCAGACCAGTATTTCTCATGGTAATTATTGTATAACACTATTTCTTTGGTAGGAACACTACCCTTTTGGTAGGGAAATTCACTCTTCTAGGTAATCTGAGGAAACCCTTATTTAGTTTTATAAATTCATAAATTAGTGAATTATATTGTGTACATCGTAACGAAGACACTAGAAGAATTATCATCCTTATTTTCCTCTCAGGACTGCCCATTTTTAGGTTACATCTGCTGCTAGTACCAGAACAAAATGTCACTGGAGAAATGTACACATCAGGAGGCAACAACAGTCTGCCCAAGCTGATATATTTTTATATCAGCTTTTATATCATTTGTGTAACACCATGAGTTTCCTCTCAGGAACTACAGGAAAGAGATGGCAATTGATGTTTATTTCTGCCCTGTGTGCCTGTGTAATACCTGCCTTTGGAAGTACCTCTTTGGATAGCCACAGAGGCTAAAAAGCAGCAGCAGCAGCAGCAGCGAGGCCAACCATTTCTCACAAAGACTCATTTTGTCTCTAAAACCTTTTCCGCTCTGTAATCAAACATGACTCTGACTCACTATAAGTAAACTTAGTAAGCCATAGAAGACATTTCCTATACATTTAAGCCATAGAAGACTTTTCCTATACATCTTGTGCATCTCTGCAATTCCAGGTAGTACTGCTTAGCTACTGCTATCTCTTTCTTTATGGAGATGTTAAAAGTACAAGTGTTTCTTAGTTGGCAAAAGATCTTTTTATTATCATAGGATCTTTGAAACTCATGTAACCTTCCTATAAGTTGTGGTGTCCATCTCCAAGATGAGCTTGTGTTTTGGAAATTTAACATAACTGCCCAGTCAATGTCAAGCATGGACAGTATGCAGCTTTGCACCTGGCCAGCAAGCAGACACTATAAAAATCCATGGGTAAAATCTATACCTGCACGTACTCTTTTGTAATACTAGATTTGTGTAGGCCTGCATCATTCTGCCTGCGCTTTGAATTTGCGTGGTACCAGCATGTTCTTTCTGAACACACTGTCCTATATTCTACAAAGGCTCACCGAGGCCCAGGTCACGCGACTTGCTCCATTTTGACCACAGATCAGAGGGTGACCATAGATCTGCCTAGAAGAAGCTGTGAGACAACCTGGACCCTGGCCCTAAATAATGCCACCAAATAATGGCTGCATCTGAACTGAAATAACTATGGGAAAGAAAGAAACTGTCAATAAAATTTTACTTAACTTAGCATTGTATCCTGTCGCTTCCAGTCTTTTGTGTTGTTTCACACTCCTTTCTGGAAACTTTTCCAACTTCCACACAAAATTTTACTCGGCCTCTTGAATATATCACCTACATCTCTTGCAGTATGAGGCCCGAACAAAAATATATGTGACCAGTCCCTATGAAATGTTGCTTTAATTATCCAGGACTCAGCATCAAGTATTTACATCATTCAGATTATTCTTAGAATTTATGTATCAAAATGCTTGCAAAATGGAACAGGTGTTTTAGAACAGACGTCTGAGAAACAATCTGCAACATGAAAACTCTAGTGAACAAATCTTCAGAGCAGATGCACGGGCAAGAAGAATAAAATATTGCAGGAGACATTGCTGTAAAAGGAATCTAGAATGCAATTACATTCCCAAGGAAAGATACAAGGAAGAAGGCAAAAGGGAAACTAGATGGTAATTTTTAATACATTTTAGCATAAGGTGGGAATACATGTCAAGAAGTGTGAGACAAGGCAAGATAATGATGTTAGAGCAAAATGGCAAAATATAACCAGTGAAATTAGTGAGAAATTCCGAAGTGAAGCAAGAACATATGGTAACTGGGAAAAAAAAGCAGTATAACTATAGCAGAATAGAAATGTTGCTTTCTACCAATACCTATGCAGGAAATGAATTTCTTAAGAGAATTTGAACAAGCTACTGGAAGGACAGAGAACGCAGTGGCAATAACAAAATGAATGTAAATCAGCAAATTCAGGTGTTGAAGAAATAAGAGGTGAAAATAGAATATCAAAAATAATCCCTTTTGCTGCATTTGCTTCATGGAGATGGTAAAGTAGGAATATAGCAGTAACCTTCACGACACCAGAAATTAAAAATTTAGGATAGTTATAGAGAAATTAAATTTAGCACAGCATTGTTAACTTTTTTTTATTTAGTGGTGTGATATATATTAATTTGATGAATGTATGAAGGCCAAATTATTGCAGACAGACAAAAAATCAATGACTTCTTACTTCTGAAAAAGTTGGTAGTTTAAAGCTATTGATGTATAATAGTCAGCCACTGACAAAAGGAATGGCTGCAGGACACCAAGAGGCAGGTATTCTGCTGCCAGGAGTCCTAGAAGAAAAGATTAGAGTGTTGTCATAGTCTGTGCTGAAAAGCATGTATTTCTCAACCTAGCTCCACCATTTTCTTTTCTTAGTGTCAGTTTAAGTGTCATAGCCCATAGGACAGTTCACTCTGTGCTCTAAAAGGTTAAAAAAATGTGATCAG
Source organism: Crypturellus undulatus (assembly GCA_013389825.1). NCBI lineage: Eukaryota > Metazoa > Chordata > Aves > Tinamiformes > Tinamidae > Crypturellus > Crypturellus undulatus. The sequence continues at coordinate 325,763 of VWPW01008021.1, read as the reverse complement.
CGAGTAGTGAGCCACAGAAAGGTACAATTTCAGAGTGAAAGGGCTGGTGCTGATGACTGAACATCCACACTATATGTAGTTTAGGATGGGGTTTATTCAGATTAGCTTTATTTTGGTTTCCCAGACTGAATGTCTGCCAGGATTTGAAGTTTATTAGATGACTGCTGGAATGCACCTTTCAGTTCAGTTTCTAAATCCAGTGGCATCATGCTCTGAGACCAGTCCTCATGGTGAACAGTAATCAGCTAAATGGAGATGTTACACCAGTTTCAAATGTTTAATCCTTATCTGAATTTAAATGCTAATGTAAGTGCAACCTAAGAATACATCTAGTCTTTGAACAGGATTAGTGTGCCTGATATGTGAGCACTTATTTTAGTAAACAAGTCCTCATATAAAATGCCTTCCTTTAACTCCCTTTGGATTCCCAATTCACAGTAATTCTTTTAACCATTGAGCTTAGAGATTTATTTAGGTCTTTAGTCTTTTTACACAGGTGGTTCTAAGGTTTTCTTCTGAAGCAGCTTTGTTCTCATGGTCACTCTGACCTCCTTAGCATTAGGTTTCACAAACCTTTTGCTTTCACTAGGCAGAGGCAGTCTATCCAACACATACTGCTATATTCATCCCAAAAGACCACAGAACTGCAAATTCACTAAGTTAAAACACATAACCAGGAGAAGACTCAAATGCTGGAAAGATGCTGACTACTTGGTAGAAATTTCATTTGTCTTTGAAAAGTGAGGACTATTACAAGTGGTACTTTTCCATACAAAAATGAAATATCTTAATGGTTTAAAAAAATTAATGACCATAGTAAAATTCTTCCTTTAACTTTTCAGATTTTCCTCTTCTGCTTCCTTCCCTCCCTTCTTCTTTTCTAGTCAAAAAAAAAAAAATAGAAAAAAGAAAGTGGAGATCAAAAGTGGAAAGAAAGAATAAAAAACAGGAAAAATTTAGTACTAAAAAAAGATATTACTATATCATAATATTTAGAACAACCTTAGAGAAAATTGAAATCTACTACAAAGAAATGAACTACAGGAAAGGTAGGATATGTTAAACTGAATGAAAATTTACAATGAATAACATAATTAGCTTACTTGCTTTTTTCTTTCTGATTGAGATTTGTCCAGGAACAGATTGCTGCTTTCGCACATTTGTTCCTTACTCTGATTTTTTTAATTAATCTATGGCTGAGTAGTTGTTTGTGAAAAAGTCAACGTAAATATCCACTATTTCACATGTATTCAAATTGCTTTGATAGAATTTATTGTGGAAAAAAAAAGAATGTGATTTCCATTTTGGGCAGTAACTTTAAAATAGTGGGGTTTGTATCAAAAATGAACGTCAAGAAGTATTTTATATTTGTTACATGTCTTAACTGTGTCCGTATTGTACATTTGCCTATAAATAATACAGTAGCTGCATATAAACATACACCTAAATATCAAGATGTTACTGATAAAAATAAGAAAACCGAGTCAAAAAAATTGCTGAAAACTTTGAAAGTTATTTAGATCCCAAATAAAGAAAGAGTGACCTTCTGAGTTTGATCACTACAGTTTCTACTTCTTCCTACTTCTCCTATATTAAGCAGATTTTTTTCTTCCCAACAGATAGTCAGTACTTCAAAGGCAGCCCCACTGGTATCACAGCTGACCTGTGTGCTTACGTGTCAGTCATACTCTGTGGGGACAGCTGGAAAGGAGGTGTGACAGTAATGGCAGGGAACCGACTAGGCTGCCAGCAAGCAAGGGGGACTCGGAGAGACTAGTCCACTTCCTTCAGCCATACTGACACGATCCAAAAATCTGGGTGTCACCTCTTTTCCAACCATACCACCTTAGTTAGGTATCAATGACAGGGACTTCAGAAGCAGTCTTGAAATTCATCTTGTGTAAGCATTTAGAGGCTTGTTCAAAAGTCCATAAGAATTGATCACTGTATATATATACACATAGGTACTGTGCAACTAGTCACCCAGATCTTCTGTGTTCACTTGTAAATCAGACTCCATCCTAAGATAGGATGTACCATATTCACAGGATGCCCATTTAATCTCCTAGAGAACAGAACAAATTTTACCTGTGCACTGGAATAGTTCTCACTGCAGTATACACTGGGTGATCCAGTCTGAGGCCCTGTAAATACACATAAGTAATTTAATTAAGTTGACATGCAAGTAATGATGTCAGACGCATGTGAATGTGTATGCAGGATGAGAGAATTACCTTGAAAAACTGTTTTAGCTCTAGAATGCATAGAATTATAAAGAATCTGCCTTCATTTTTATCTGCTTTTGTATGTCATTCTAACATAGCATTAGTCATTGTTTTTAAAGTGGGGAGTGCATATTCCTGACACACAGTTCTAAAGAGATGGAAACAGTTCCATGATTACAAAAGAGCCAACAAATGTTTCCTTATTTTTATTTAAGTCTGGACTTTTTAAGCTGGACTTCTTCCTGTTCATCCTTCCCTTCTCTTTTTATTTGTAAATTGTTGTTCATAGTGGAATTCAGGGGCTTGCCAGCTATGAGAACAAGACAGCATGGTAGAGCGTTATGTTTTTGAAAATTGTAAATACTAAAGGTGTCCTCCTAAGACTAGAAAATCAATTTATTTGTGATGCAACACTCAACAAAAGCATGAGATTTGATAGATTTAACTTAACAGAACTAGCAAGTATAAAACATTCATTTCTGAAATGTACTTAAGTGATATTATCTGTGTTAATGTCATTAAAAATAATATGCTTTAAAATAACACTACAAACAATTCTTCAATAGGTCTAAATAAAATGAATTATTTTTACTTTGTTTCTATTAGCAAATATTCATATTTGAATACTGTTTTTCTCTACTGTGTTGTAATGGTTTCTTACAGTAGAAGAGAGATCAAAAATAAATGTGTAGTTTTAATTCCTGAAGCATCTCCAACAGAAAGAGAGATGGCGGTGGCAGGGAAATAAAATGTATGCATTTTGTAAAAGAGCAGTTCCAATTGGAGGACAAAACTGAGTTTAGGCTGAAGTTTCAGGACGTGATTTCCCTCCTATGGACTCTGACAAGGGTGCCCATACTTCCGTGTCTGTGTTTCAACAACGGCAGTATCAAACGATTTCCAGCGCTGCAAGTTCCTGGCCTACCTAATCCTGGATTCTGCTGCCAGTGAGCTGAAGGGCGAGCAGTGAAAAGGGGAAACAGCTGTTCAAACATTGCTTTGCAATGACAATGTTGAGAGGCAGCTCCAGTTAAGAAGATTGCTGTGAAGAGGTGGGATAATACCATTCCTCAAGAGGTGGGATAATTTGCTAGGACCATTGCTCCTCTGTTAGCAAGATCAGTTCCACCTCCTTCTACGATCTTGCAACAAAGGCACATTAATGCATGGCGCAAATTTGTATTGTATGTACAATTCCCACCATTAAGAAAATTAAGTGCAGTAGCTTCTGCAATGACTCACAAAAATGATATTTATTATTTATATTTATATATAAGTATACTTATATATTTATTTTCTATTTATATTATTTATATATAAATATATTTATATATTTATATTAGACAGGCTTCTCCTACTCCTCATTTGTCCAGGTTTGACACTCTTCAGAACTATAGGGAGAAAAACCACATGAATTACCTCTTTTTTTCTCCGCTCCTTCCCTTTTCCTCCTCTTTTTTCTACCTTCTCTCTTTAAATTCCAGTTGCTGATGCAGTATTCCTGAGCAACCTAAGAAACAAACAAAAATCAAAACAAAAGCCAAAGAAGACATCACACATTCCCACAACAAAAACATGAGCATTATCCCCCTGAGAAATTGGTTGCCGGAGGCCCCATGAATCTCATTACGTCCTGGGTGTGAAGGATGCTCTGATCCTGAACCAAGACACTTACATAAGGGAGAAATGCACAGCACAGCTTCCAGGCTTAGGATTTTATTTCATATTTTTATCTTAACACTACTCATGCTGCCATCCCAAAAAATCTAAATGTAGGCCCATAGTCCAGAGAGGAATCTGTCCCTCTTCTGAGGCTGATGCTTGGCATAGGGATTATGTTTTTAATTTGGAATATTCTTTACACTAAATATTAAGTATCACCATATAGCAAAATCCTAGGGTAAAAAAAAAAGCTGTCTCCTTCATATTTCCAGACGTCTTTATAAAACAGGAAGGATTCTGATTACATATTTTATGCAGTCACAAAAATAAAAAGGAATTCAAATCCTTCACTGTAGTTCATCAAAGCTCATCATAGGCATTGGAAAACCAAGTCTGAGATGCTGTTCATGCAAATAATATATGGATTTGAAGAACAAATTAAATTCCTTTTGAGATTTTGAGATATTCCTCTCCATAGTGTGTTGATTGACATTAGTCCCTCTTCAGTGATGTTTCTGTATGCCTGCTTTTGCTACAATACATTGTACATTTCCAAAGTACATGGGTTGCGATTTGATTTTGGGGGGAGTATATCAGAAATTGAAAAAAATTGAGAGTACCTAGACACATGAAATCCACAGACAAATCAACTGAAACTGAAATCTCATTTGATTCCCTGACTGGTAAAATGATGATTTCTTTCAACTAATTACACAGTGGGTATAAATCTGAGATAGAAAATGGATTAAAAATGAAATAGTACCCCTATTTCTACTTAGAGATGTGAAATAAGATAAATTATTGTGGTGATTTCCCCATGTACACCACACCTCTAATGGTCATATGGACCTTGCAAGCCACATGTTATTGCTAAGACCTTTTGCTTTTATCTGTTGCTGCAGGAGCCCAAGTGGATAATGGACACCATAAACTATGGCTGTCTGGAGCTGTTAAGCTATTCTAGAACTACTTAACAATATATTCTCCTGTCAGGTACATTTTTAGGCTGGTGAATTAATATAATTAAAATATAATATTTAGTGCTTTGTAGACTGTATATTAACACAGTGTATACTCTGTACAGTCTGTATGGTCTGTTTGATAATAGTCTGTGCAATCTGTTTTATAAAAGAGTACTATTTCTATGCATTAAAATTACCTATTCAAGAAATATGGTGAGAAAAACATGGTTAAGGCTCTCTGTATTTTGATTTTCAGACTAGAAACAGAGGTACATATTCTCTTTGTTTATCTTGGCTTTTCTGGACCCAGGTCTAGCTGAAAATCCAAGTTCATCATTTCTCTGGCACAGGGGAAGTCCCTGCTGGATGTGATTCTGCTGCATCTACTGATCTCCGCTGGCCACATATTGACAAACACGCTGGTGCAGGAGGATTAGCTTGAGAGGAGGTTTCAGTGATGCAGGGAGCTTATGGCATTCTTGCAAAAAACCCAGTTTGGATAAAGGAATGATATTAGAGTATTAGTAAGAAAGGGGGAGAACATTGTCCTTTCCTCTTCCATACAGATCCCTCTTTGGAAAAATTCTGGCCTTGTATGTTTCTGCTTTCTTTATAAAACTATATGGAAGACAGTGAAGTCAACCAACTGAATACATATTGCCATGTGATCTCAAACTCCTATTTCTTAGGTCTTCTGTGTTTTTGAAAGAAAGTGGTGTGACACCATTTATTCTTTAAAAAATTGGGAGTACTTTAGATCAGCTCAAGAGATATTTATTCCATCCACAGTTGTGGCTGTGAGCAAAGAAGATACTGAGGTTCTACAAAAGACAAGAGAAATTAACTTTTATTTTAAGGTGATTTTATGAATCAATGTCTTGGCGAGACCTCTCAAATTATCTTGTGTTCCCAGTCTTTGCTTGTGAGAAAGTCCAAAATAAAAGACTCCTCCACAGGTGATTTTCTTTTACTGTGCTCCTTCAAAATATATCACTGATTCTTCAATCACTTTATAGTACCATCAGTAGCAATTTGCAACCTGTGTTCTTATAGGCAATATAGAAAGTAAAAGTATCAAGTAGGACTGGTGCCCCATTTCCCCCTGTCTACACACAGGGACAGCACATTTTGTTCTTCATTTGTACCATGGGAGAGAGAGTCGCAGCTTCATAGAGCTTTTGCTATAAGATACACAGAAGAGAAGGATGAACAGAGATAGAAAAGCACAGACTACTTATGCCATAGTTTGATGAGATGATAAAATTGGATTTCAGGACTCTAGTCAAAAACACTGCAGCACAGACACAAGGTACTGATCCAATATGAACTCATGCACTAGTTTGAAAAGCATGTGAAAATATTGGAGGGTTAGTTTTTCACCAACAGCTACAAACCACACATTGCCAATCTCTACCATTTTGACCTGGTGTTATATCTGGTGTCTTCTGTTGCAGGGAAAAAAAAAAGAAAAAGTCATATATCACATTTTATCGTGTGCTACAGCTAGCTATAAAGAAAAGTAAGCATATAATTGTCCTTAAACGAGAGCATACTTGTGCTTATGTATGGTTTAGTATAGTAGTTGGAGTTAAATGTCCTGAAACTCTGTATATTTTATTTGTCAGACTTTGAGCCAGTTTTGTCCTCCAGGCACTTCTATCAGTCTGTGGTTATTAGGTAATAATTTCTTAGCCAGATTGCCAAATAACCTGAAAAAGTCATCAGATCAGATGAAGCTCAAAAGCAGATGAAAATTACATGAAATATATCCCTGGCAATGCCAGTGTTCTCTGTGGGCTCAGAAAGGACTTAATGCTAAATCTGCTGAAACAAAATATTGAAGTTCTTGCATATAGAGAGAAGAATAGGAACCCAGTAGAGGGAGAGGAAACAACTAGCAATGCCATTATTGTCTGACACAAGAGACATGAGGAAGATGTTATCAGAGCTGGAGACTGTAAAAGGAAAATAAAAAAAACTTTTTTTTTTTTCTTTTAAGACCAAAGACCTGTGATCAAGGCAAGGAAATACTTTGTTCATCTTAAAAGAGCTTTTATGAAGAGTCATACAGAAGTCGTGTAATTTACGCAGTAAAGCTTCGTGTTACACTTAAGGAATATAAATGCAACTAAATCTCTGTTAGTAAAAGAAAAATTCTCTCCAAAGCAAATTCTCTGGGTGACACCTCTGTACAACACTAAAGATGATGACGAACAAGTGCTGATGTTTCCAGAGTGATGAGACTGTCATGCTAGCTGCTCAGTTTTTGTTGCTTCTTCCCTCCTTGCATCCCTTAAAGTGGTATGCTGTGAAGAAATTGGATGCTCTTCATGCAATATTAGAAATATGAGTAATTTAGATTAGTTCCTTCTTGCATTTAAGTTCTTCTTTTGATGCTTTTGATTGTGATTAAACATTTACTGCTAAATGTTTTCCTATAAGGATGTTGTCCTATGGTTTCCTATGAGGATGTGTAATTTTCCTCTGTCTCTAAATTTCTGGGTGAACTGTAATTAGGAAGAGTTTTTCAGCAGTAGGAATTTAGTGTGAGGAATTGATTTACCTATGTTCCGTGCATCCCAAAGAGCATATGCATCTACACATTTGTTATGTAGAGCTGTTTTTGATTTAGACACGTTTTGTAATATGTAGGCTATATCACTTTTTATTCCTGCTGGTGGCAGCACTGGGGAATACCTGCTTACTCAAAATTGACAGTATAATTTAATGAGTATGTGTTTAGTTGAGCTGTATCTTACATTTTTAAAGCAAAAGAGAAAAGATGACAGAGATACAAACTATTACCATAGAGGTTTTTTACTGCATTTAAGCTATTTCCATCTATACCACATTCCATCCCTATATAGATGGGTAAAGATGAAAGTCAAAAAAAAAAAAAGATAAAATCATGCCAGTGACTACAGGCTACTGCTCTTACAAATCATGGATGAGGTTAGATCTTAAGGCTGGGACTGGCTCTTAGTATGATGAGGTGAAGAAATACTGGATAGTGGCGAACATCATTAAGTATCATTATCCCCCAAGTTTTTTTTTTCTCAGAAGTTTCAGAACACCATCATGTACTATCTTTGATGTGCATGCATCCTATTTAAGTCATGCAGCCCATATACTTGATAATTCTGCCTCGTGCACACACTCAGCTCTGCTATCACTTACAGCAGAGCCACAGTCCATAGAATAAGGGAACTGTATCAAAAGACCTGAGATCACGAGGCCTCAACCAGAAACATAACTTCAAGAACTGCCCGTGCTTTAAGCTGTAACTCAGCTGCCTGCCTGCCTCCCAGTAGGAGAAAATGCTTCATTCCTGGGTCACAGCAGCATCCTGGAAGGTGTGACTGGTTTGAGGGCTCTTTCATTTCTTAACAACAGACAAAAATATTAAAAGTGTTAAAGGTAAACTTAAACTTCTCTGAAGGTAGTAGAATGCTGGGTTTATTTTTATAAGAAAGGCACAGTATGTATCATTAATATGTGTGAGCATTACAATATCGACTCCTTTTTAGTAGATTGCATTCAAGAACTTAAGATCCTAAGATGTTTCATTTTGGGACTCATGTGAAAACCCCATCAGAAAAAGCCAAGTATTCGGGAGGACTTTTTTATCCTGAATTCACTGATATAAATTAATAAAAATTATGGCCTTCTTTGCATACTCTTGAAAAGAGGGTCTAAAATGAAGGGCACATTCCCCAGCAGATATTGCTGTATCAGAGGCTTGGACCCAAAGGCTTGGACCATCTGCCCTCTGGCAGATGATGCAGCTCTCCAGGTCTCAAGTTGCAGAAGTGCCTGGGGCCTCTCCATGAATCTCAAGCTCCCAAAGCAATGGAGTCACCGAAGGGCTCTGCACTGTGTGAAATGGTCCATCATGACACTGCAGAAGAAGCCTGGAAACGGGTCATATAGAGACAGCATAGTCAGTAAGACATGGCTCAAGTCAGGGTGCCTGCTGCCAGGGAAGTGCATATGGGACATGACTATGGAAGACCTTCTTATATCCCTCCTGGGAAATCTGCACGCTCAATTGCNGCAATGGAGTCACCGAAGGGCTCTGCACTGTGTGAAATGGTCCATCATGACACTGCAGAAGAAGCCGGGAAACGGGTCATATAGAGACAGCACAGTCAGTAAGATATGGCTCAAGTCAGGGTGCGTGCCGCCAGGGAAGTACATATGGGACATGACTATGGAGGACCTTACATCCCTCCTGGGAAATCTGCACACTCAATTGCCTCCCTGGAATGCCTGGGCACCAATGCATACAGCACGGGGAATAAATAGGAAAAAACAGAGATGTATGTGCAGTAGTCAATGGCTACAATCAATCCAGTAAGGCAGAGGCTAAGTGTTCTTAACAGAGAGCTTGGATAGAGAAGGTTAAAATATGAGGATCGTCAAGAAGAAAGGAAAGGAGGACTTGGATGGAAATGACTATTGAGAGTCTGAGATCAAAGCTGGACTTGGCATGGTTTTTTAAGATGGGTTGAACAGGAGGAAATAAAATCCTGTTTTAGGGTTTATAAAGGAAATGTGCTATGCATGTTATATATCTTTGGTTCCTGCTGTTGGATTCATAACACAGGTTTGCAGTGTGAAATTAAAACCTCTTCCTTAACTCTCAAAGAGAAATACTATTTAAAAAGTCAGACTCACTGCAGGGAGCCATCCAAAGAAACTGTGATAACGTTCTGTGACAAAGACATGACTGAATTACTAAACACAATAAAGAGCAGGAGAAAACTGAGCTTTCCTGGAAATATACTGCCTGTTTTATATTAATTATGTTTTTCATTATTTTTCAGTGTATTGATGGATACCTGCCTTTGCTGTTCTCTTAAGACAATAAAGCTACAGCAGCCTCCTATTTCTAAACTACAGCAAGCAGAAAACATCCTAGTGAGTATGGATTTTATTGGACAGCAGGACTAAAGCCTCCTTTCAGACTGAAGTGAGGAATGTGAGCGTGGAGTCACATGCATGGACCGTTTGACAGAATGACGTGCCAGATACGTTCTTCGGTTGCTATGGGGACGGTTCCTCTGCTTATATGTCCAAGCAAAAGGGCTTTTCGTTATTTCCGCTAAGGAGAAAAACCGCTAATTCATAATAACAAAGTGATTTGTTTTTGCAGTACAGCATAGCCAGTGTAAATACCATTGCTTGTTTTTAATTTGGTCATGAAATTAATATCCTAAAGCAAATAATATGAACAAACAACTTTTCTCTCTTCTCTCCAGTTACTTGTGTGGCCTTTTTCACCACAGCAACTGTTTACTTCTTCAGTGAACCTCCAATATATCTGCTATAAATAGAACTCTGAAGTAACTGACATGAAGTCCCAGAGTACTGTGATAACTTCAATAAATTTTACTTCAAAGTAGAATTTTTTTTAAGTCCTCCAGATGTTAGGGCTGGACAGATTTTACAAGGGATTTCTGGTAATAGTTTCCCGAATATATATGTGAATTCCACTCATCTGTGTTCACACTCTATTTCAGTTCATTTTCTTCAAGTATTCTGTGACCGGCTGCTATTAGCAGGAAGGTTTACAAGAAACGTATATTAAAAATGTACATCTGAATGTTCATGGAAGTAACATTTTTTAATATGCACAGAGGATATTTTTGTTGGGAGAGCTTGCATTTACAATCCAGGACCAGCCACACAAACAAGCTGCTAAAAAATCCATCTTGTGTTTCAACCAGAAACAATTAGTTGGTAACATTTGATATTTTAAATATTCTCTTTGACATGCAGCACTACATTTCCTTAAGCTACTAGAAAAATCAGTAATTTCAAATAAAAAAAAAAGCCAAAGGAAATTGTCTTCTGTCTGCATGTGTTCCAAAAAAACCAAAAAGAAACAGTTAAAAATCCTTTGAGACACACCAGGCATGCTGCAATTAAATTTAGCTGTTGCTCCATTTTAACACACTTCATACTGTTTCAGCAATCTATATAAAATAAATATCCAGGACAATAGCATATTAAAAGCATTACAGAAATTGCAGCTAGATCTGTGAGGCATTGCAGCCATCCCCTCAACTTATTCAAGATTAGAATGCATGACTGTGCAATTATATCAAATATAGCACAGGAATCTATCACCTGCAAAAGGTATTTTTGTAGATTAGGATACAGGTATTTGCATTGTGACACTTATTTCCAGTTGTCCCTTGATAGATATGTCAGATAGAAAAACTAATATATCTAAAAATAGCTGCAAGGCAACAAGCAGCCCCATATCTAGAGCTACCTGCTGCAAGATAAGCCTGCTTGCTTTGAATTTTTTGTGATATTTGTTTTGAATGACTTGTCCCCCAGCTATACTTCATTACACAGCATGCTATAAATAACCTCTGTTACAGTAAGGCACAGCTATACGTTTTGAATAGTAATAGCGCTCCTGGTACCACGGGAAGGAAATTTCCTTTAAAGGAAAATAGCATGCATTAGTTTTGCAAATGCCTGTGCACATGAATCTCCTAACCATCTTGCATGCAGAGATATATATTCTTATGTGGTTTCTACAGATGGCCCATTTTATGCTAATAAGAGTTCTGAACTGGCAAAAAATACCACGACAGCTTCATGTAAATAGTAATGATGTTGACATACACAAGGAAGCAGGGACTAGGATTTCTAGGAGTAACTAAGGATGTTCTCCTGGAGCTACTCTCTCTGCAAGGCATCTGTGAAAACTGTGGGACGTGGGAGGTGCTCCTAGATGTTGGGCAGCATCTTAATCTCACCACTCTGCCTATTTCATCAGTTATATTTAAGATAAGCAAGGCTGTTTATAAGCTTGGGTTTTGCTTGGCTGAAAATCTTTTCACCCCAGATCTCCTACGTTTTGGCATAACTAAAAATATAAGATTGCTGAGTACATGCTTTCCTGCTGAAATAATCCAAACCAACCACAGCTAAACTAACCATCTAGCTTATGTTTAAGCAACCATGTCCCCCACTGCAGTTCATCCTATCAGCTCACCTATTTCCCCCTAAGACCAACTCAGTATTGTGGATTTAGACATGCAAATTTAGGTACTTACAGTCCCACCGTCCTCCTGGACATGTCCCAGGGGTGTGAGGGCTGCAGGTAGCATTACTCCCCATGCCCAGAGACCTCTGCCTGATTCCCAAGACAGACATGCCAGCTTCTAATGCAGCCTCAGCCCCTGCCTTGCCTGCTGCTTGGTAAAGTTTAAACCCAGTCTGCCAGTGCCCGGCATGCTCTCCCACTGCCTCTCTTCAGCCAGTGCTCGCGGACACACACCACGTCCCTGCCCCGGGGCAGGGCAGGCTTGCTGCAGCACTGTGGAAAATAACCTTGGCCGTGTCTTTTAACATGTCTGGGAATCCTTCTGATCCCCAATCCCCTTATTTCCACAGCGTCACCTCAGGAGGGCTGGCAGGAGAAGAAGAAGGTGCGCAGTGCAGCCCAGCTTCCACGCAAACACGGGCACGCAGCACAGCAGGAGGATGCTTTCTGGCCACCTACGCCAAGGCCAAAGGCCTTACTCAGGAAAACAAAAGTAGCCTTAGCTCTCCAACGTGCAGATGCTTGCGCAGAATGGGGAACCGGGCACTTGGATGGGAGAAGGGCACTGCGACGGCTTTGACATCCCCAAGAGCTGGGCACAGGCCCCTGAGGAGCCATTTTGCCCATGGGTTTGGCCGCTGGTTGCCATAGCAATGAAGTGCAGCAGAGTCACAAAATGGCGGCAGTGGGGCAGCAGCAAGGTGGGTCCCTGCTTTCCCTTGGGCTTCCATCTCTGGTGAAACTGACGCTCCTGAAAATACCCTGGGACATTCTAGGGGCTCCTTCAGGCTGTTCTGAGAATGTGAAGGCAGAGTTGCACACAGGAAGGAGACCTTATTTATCTTTATTTAGCCTGGGTGTGTGAGCTCCACGTGCCCGCTCCTGTCTGCCTTCCCCTGCTTTAGCTCCCTGCAGAGAGATGGTCCTGTTACCTCCAGGAGTGAATGGAGAAGAGCTGGTGTGGGCTACAGGAGCTTAAAACACTTGGGCCAAAGGCCACCTCATTTTTACATCTTCATTTTTACAGCAAATGAAGATGTTTTGCCCTTGCGATCCTAACTGCGGGTTGCTTTGGTGGTGGCAGCGTGCTTAAGAGGGGGAGCCTCTGCCAGTCATGGGGCAGCTTGGCTAAGTGAAGCATAACTGCATACTAGCCAAACACAATTTCACTCCCTGCTAGGGTACAAGCCGGCATTTCAGTCTGCAGCGGGGGGAAATTTGGCGCATGGATCTGGTGTGTTACTGTGCAACTCAGACTTCGGTGTAAGAGCAGGGCATGGATCAAGAGACAGCACTTGGGACGCGCTCCTTCCTGCTGGTTTAACACAGCAAATGTCCTGGCATGGCTTCGTTTACATTAATCCACATGTGTGTGAGTGGAAGTATAGCAGAAAGCAAATGTGCTTCCATGTGTAGAAATGTGCTTTCCTTGAGAGGAGCCAGTACCTTAGACTTTGTTATTCTCTTGGGTAGATCGTGAAGCAAAGGTACAGTATATATTTATAAACACGTTCTTGATGGCTGCCCTTACTGCGTGTCTGAAAAGACCTTTGGTGTTTCAGATTGTTAAGATCTCTCCTTTGTTCTTTTTAAGTTGACCGGATGGATTTGCACAATATTTTTGCCATCCATTAGATTAAAATGCATTCTGTTTGCTGATGAATTCTCAGTCCATACCTGGACTGAGATAGGATTGTATTATTATTTGTGAGTAGCTTTTTTTCTTTTTCACAGTACCTATGCCTTTGTAGGAAATGGAAACTGAGCTATGTACACTGTTTAGCTCGGAGGATTGCTTTGTAGCTTAGTATAGCATGTCTTTGGTTATGTTACAAAATTAATTAAATCCCAGCCTTCTGGGATGTCATCCTGATTGTCCTCTGCACTCTAGTCTGTATGTCATATTGTAAGGAAACATGAACAACAAATTTTATAATTGCATACTAGCCAAACACATTGAAATAAAATAAAACAAAGAAATGTTCTGAATGCTTGAATTAAAATAAGGGGTAGAAGAAGTAGAAAGCAAAGGAAGGGATGGCAGGATAATTAACTCCCAAATATGTATATATATATTTTTTTTCTTAGCTCCAGTAAGTAAAGTTTCTCTCAGAGAAATGTCTTCCTTTTTTTCCCCCATACTGTTCAGGTTATGTGGGCTCTGTAAATTCCTCAAAGCCTGTAAAAGTTCATTTGCTTTCATGAAACCAGTGTGTTAATTGTGCTAAGGAAAAATCGTGTAGTGAGCTTACTAAGTTACTCAGGTTCCAAGCAGATAAATCATCTTAAAATCCTGTATATTGTTGGAATTTCCAGAACTCAGGAGAATAATGTCTTTTGTGGACTCGAGCAGAGGGTTATCTCATATTATCTGCAATGAAGCATATATATCTTTGATAGATAGTTAAAGAAATAGCTTGTGCTGGCTGTGCTATTCGTTGCTGAACTATGGCTATCCCAGCAGTGTAATTGCAGCTGTAATCGAGTAGAAATGTATTTCAGTGTTAAATAAATTTTTAGTATGCAAAAAGGAAAATACAGTGGCTTTCTTTAAAACAGAGGAAAGACCTTTGGATAGGGAGAATGTAATTAGTCAGACTTGAATGTGGACATAACCAATTCCATCACCCTGTATCATTAAATAATAAAAGACAAATAGCACTGTTCTGATAATATATTTTATCTGAATGAGACCACACAATCCCCTCCAGTCTCCCAGACTAGTATTGACTGTCATGACGGGAAAAAATCACTGATAACTCTGTAAAAGTTTTCATTCTGACCTCCTGTTCAAATACCAACCAATTCAAATTTGCTTTATCTGCAAGATATGCTGGCATGAATGTGAGACTGGAAATTTTTACAAGGTTATTGATGTTATAAATTATTTAAATTCTATTTCAGTTCTACTCCATCATTAAAGTAGTTGCTTTTAAAATGCAGTAAATTGAGAAAAATTTATATTTCCACCTCCAAAACCCAATTCAAATCTGGCAATTTGGTTGCTGTAAGCTCTGAAATATGAAATAACTTTTCAATCTACTGTCAGAAGTAAGGTGAAATCCATTAATACCTGGTTTTAGCAGCTTACATGTGCATTCCTGTTACCTGGGAAAGGAAAGAATTAGGGCTGTAATAGACAACAAAATGAAACAGGGTTGTCTCCTCTTAGGAGGACAGTGTGGTCCATCCCCACCAAAATTTTATAAACACCAATAAAATCTTTGAGTCATTTCCATCTTGTATTAAGGGTGGATGATCCTTCTGCCATGCCCAGCTCCACAACACACCAGAATGGTAGGAATACTACGGAGCACAAATCCTTGTGTCTGCAAGTAGCCTCAGTGGTGATTTCTCTGCGTCTCCCCAGGCTGAAAGGGACCAGCATGCAGAACATGAAGCTGAGATAGGAGAGAGGCCCATTTCATGGTCATTTACAGAAAGCTGTGATGTCTTTTTCAAGGTAAGGGCCATCTTGTTGTTTTTCTACATATAATAGCTACTTATTCTTGTCTTGTTAGTATTATCCTGATAATGAGTAGCCTATACCATTCAGTTTTTTTAAGCTGTTCTTTCCCACCTCCATAGGATGCTTGCATGTGCACACACGCGCATGGAAAGTCCATTTCAGAATGTGCTATTGAAATCTCTAACAGCTAAAAAGTGTTAGTGCTGCCACTGAATTGAAAAGCAGCATTACTGGAGAAATACAAGCCCAGGAGTTCAGGGTAGTTCAGTTATTATTTGGTGTTGAGAAAACAAAAGCAATAGATAGGATTTTCATATTACTTATCCTGGGACTTTTATTCGTTGTTGAATGGTATGTTAATTCTTGTAGCCTGGAATTATGTATATCCAGTAGTATCCAGATGTACTTGTCATGCAGTATCTGGGTTCTCCTTCGGCAATTCCATCCTCCAAAATCAAGAATTCATAGGCAACTGCTAAACTTTGTTCCCAGTACAATGGAACACAATACAAAAGGTTATGTAATAGCTGAGGATGAGTAAGTAAATAATAAAATTATTGATAAGAATGAAACAGAACGGTGGCTTGCAAAAACTTTCCTGTGGTTACAAACATTACCCTAAATTTCCTAATTTGTATATTTCTAGTATGAATAGATTATTTTGTTTTCAGTTTTCCCACACTGTCATCCTTCTGTCCTTAATTGTGAAAAATATAACATTTTTTTAGCCTAGTTTGGAGTAGTTGGTAATAACTAGTATTTATACTTAGATGTATCCCAGTGACATTTTGCAGTTATCTATGAGAAACTTCAACAGTTTCTTGGCTAACATTTGTGAACATATGTACCCGTCTGTGGAAAACACTGACAGTTGTTTTTTGATGATTGTAGTGGTGTTTATACCTAGACTTCGTCCTGAATAGGAATCTGGAAAGTTATTCTGGAGATTTACTTATATTATTTCAAGTTTTGATACAAACATTACTCAGTTGTTCCTTTGACAACTAGTTGGATTATGTATTTTGAATTCTACTGGTTGTTAAAAAATAACTAGTTAGCAAGTATTACTTGTATTATGAAAACACTTCTTAGACATCACAGAAACGTTCTCACAAGATAAAACATCTGAAAAATAGAATATGAAATAGAATAGAATGAATAGAATATGAAAACTTCCCAACTAGCTAATTTCTTTGGGATGCTGCTCTGACAGCACTTAATTTCTAACAAGTAGTTATGTAAGATGGATTCTGTCTTTTGATAAATGTTTTCCCAGACAATAGTTTTCTAATAGTTGATGAATCCAAATGCAAGATCTGTCTTGAAGGAATAAAATGGAAGCAATGAAATAAAAGAGATACTTAACAGAATCCTTAGTATTCTCTTAAGAGAGCTTAAGAGTTCTCTTAAGCTCTTTAGAGCTTTTGACTACCATCTGGCCCATAGATTGCAAACTAATAGCAGGCATCTGTATAACGGACCTTTAAGTCTAATGGCATCACAAAATGTCCACCCAGTATTTTCACATTCCCTGAGCTTCCAAGACAAAAATTATCCCAGTAGACAAAAGAGATTTCACAACGGGACATCAATGTTGTGTTGCAAATGTAATGTTTTGTAAGAAAGGGAGCAGTTTTTTTACTGCACTTTGCAGCATTGTTACTGCTGGTAACAATGAAAGCAAAGGGCTTTTTTAAAACAAATTTTCACACATACCGGAACAGTATCCTTGGATAGACCTTTCCTTCAACTTTAGAGGTCTCAGTAGGTTGAAAAAAAATGCATTTGAGTGTTATCCTTATGCTACTTTCATAGGACTTGGCTGCACTGTATTTTGAATAAATAATTTTTACTGTGTTAGCAGGTATTGATTAGCGGCAATTCATAGAACCTTGAAGCAAATGAATTATGAACAGAGCCTTTGTCTTCTGAAGTTTATTACACTGGATTAATTCTATTTTACATTTCTATAACATACATATTTAGTCAGATTAGAAGTCCATCTATCTCAATATCCTTTGGCCTATGTACTGAGAAGAGGATAAGAACGGGGCAAAAACGGTGATACTTCCTCTAGTAAATCAGCAATCCATAGTGCAGGGATTTCTTCTAAGTGTTATCTTTGTGGTATATATGCTAAGTGTTTACTAGCCCTAGTTGGGTTTGTGTAGTAAGAGCCAGAGTTCAGGATGTGCAGGAAAAAAAAACTTTGTTTTGAATCATGCATCTGATAATCACATTGAAGTGCACCTGACATATTATGAAAAAAAAAAGTGAATATTTATACACATAGAAGGAGTAAAGAGCATGTAAAAGCATTTTTTGGATCAGGAAACAAAGTTGCAAAGTGAAATCCTTTTGTTATTAAAAGAAACCCTTGTGTAACAAGGGCAGTATAAGCAGAAAGAACAACTGAAAATACTTCTGCTTTTGTATTATCTATGTCATGTTGTTTCATGCAGTTTTCTGGCTATCAGTTAAAGGGATTATATTAATACACTTAGTAATGAAGCAGAATAAAAGATTGCTGACTGTATGTATTTACTTATAAAATGACATGTCACATAGATAGTTCCACTGGGAAAGGTTTATTTCACTGATACTTTGCCGGGAAGTGCACATTCTTCCACAATCTGGGCAACTGACAATGATGGATTACTTGGGATTAAAACAAATATTGCTTGTGCAATGGTGTAAGATAGCCATTCCATACATCTAGGAAAACAAATAAAGTCAAGATCCTCAGCTGAAATAAAACAGTGAAGCTATGCTAGTTTATGATGTGAACCAAAAATCAGACATTGTGCCTTAATTACTATTTGGTTGCATCTTCGGGTTTATATACTTATGAATAACATACTTACGCATACCTTGATCATTGTTTGGTAATAGGTGGTGCTTATATGACTAATATTTTATTGTACTTGCAAACCTATTCCATGACTATTATTAAGCTATGCATTTTTTTTATTTCTGTAAAAAATTATAGAGGTTATTGACTTGTACTGTGAGTCTTTTCCACTGTAACCTTGATTGTAACCTCTCAGACACATATTTGAGATAGGAATAATATGCTTCATGCCTGAATTCATAAAATTGCATTATGGAATTCCTGTTTAACATAGGCAAAATTTAGTGCAATGGTATATTGTGTATAAGCAAGGCCAGTACTTGAGGATTTTTTCTTACAACAAATTTGTCTTTAGCGTGCGTGACTCCTAAACCTCAGTGATAAAATATCAGGGATTTGTACTTCTTAACTTTTGGAAAATTTATTAATAATGCTGAGAAAGTGGAGTTACTAAGAAAGGATTAAAAATATTACTATTAACAGTAATATATTATTACTAACTGCATTACTACAGTTTATGAACAAAATACTCAAAGGATTCTTGAGCTAAATAAGAATTTGGTAACCACACATCTTTATGTACTTCTATATTATATTTTTAAAGGATTTTTTTGTGGGTGTTTTTTCACTGTTGTTTAAGGAGTGTAACAGTTTCATTCATTGTGTCAGCAAACTAGATCTAGGTCTATATTATCTCAAAAGTAATCCAGAATGAGTAAAAAGGTGCAATATTGACTGATTATAGAAGGATATGTTATACAGTGTGTTACAGACTGACTCTAGTAATATGTTTATTATAGATGATGCAAAGATGTAATTGTTTCCTAAAACACCTAAGAAAAAATAAAAAATAAAAAAAATATGCCTATTGAAATAGTATATATTTGTTTCATGTCTGCACACTTTCACTAGCCTACTGGAAAGTACTCCAACTGAACTACTTTAAATGATTTTTTTTGCATGCAATCACAATTGACTTCAATAAATACTCTATTAATGTATGCAAATATATTAATTCTGTTTCTGTTGGTAAAAATGCAATAATTCCAAGCTGCTTTGATAACATGAAGTTGCAGTGAACATGACCACCAATATAATTGTCAGTCTGTAAGGGTTCAAGATGTTCAGACTGTCTACACAATCAAGAATATGATATAAGAATGACATTCTTGTAGAATAAGGCTAGACTCAAATTATATTCTAAGTCTTCAGTGTGTTGGGTACAGAGGGAGTCACTGCTCCTTTGCAGAGGTTCTTTGGTTCTTGCAATAGAAATGGATAGATAGTGAAGAGACGGTTGCTTGCATTACCACAACTCATGGTTTAGAATTATATCCATCCAGGGCAGATGCCTGCTATGGGACAAGTATGGTACTTAAAACTTGCATACTGAGCTCTATGTAATACCTTTGTCCTATACTAGCCCTCTATCAAGGAAAAATGTCTTCATTTGGAATGTAAATGTCAAGGCTTGTTCAGTTGCACAAAAACATTTAATTTTGGATAAGTTCCTAATGTCACCTCCTAAAATTGAAGGAAATTATTTTCATCAATCATATTTATATTGACCATGAAAAGTCTGATTTCATGAACTGTTCAAGTGCTTTGGAAGGAGGCTGCACATTGTCTTAAATGGATCACTTCAACCACTTTGAAGGAACAGATTTTGATTAAAAGAAATAATCCTTACTGCAGTGCTCAATATTTCACTTTTGCAAAGAACTGTTTTGCAAACCTTACCTAAAACTTGCTTTTGAATGGTAGTAAGTGCAGAGTAATTTTGAAGAGGGCAGCAGATATTTTCCAGAGGTTTCATCCATAACTGAAACTTAATTTTAAAGACTAACATTCCTCCCTCCCCCAAAGAAGAACAAGAGATTAATTTCTTAAAATTATTGCTATATTTAGCAGCTCATAACAACACAGACATGCACAATTCTGTGATTTTTAGATTTAATACAAATATGTCAAAATACCAGATCTGAAAAATGCTCTCCATTTTAATTACAGGCCTATTCAATAAAATATATACCTTTGGTATAGTACGTTTTATTGCATATAGCAAACCATTTTCATTATCATCAAAAATATATTTTAGCACTTGTGAATTAAAAGGGACTTTTAACTCCTCAGATAACCCACAGTGTTGTATACAGTATCTTGAACAATTGTCAAGGCTCCTTAATGTGTAGAGATGATAAACATACATTTTCAGTTTGAAAGGGCAAGTGAAAAATCTTTGAGAATTCTAAATTTACTGATAATTAGACTACTGAATCTATCGTTATGTGACTTTACTAGATGTATCATAAGACATTATTTTCATTGAAAATATACTTTAAATAAGGCAAGTTTTATAAGAATTTAAATAGTGTTTTTTTCTTAAGTGGCTACTATAGATTATCATAACCTCCCTTGTTATTCTAAAATCACTGCACACAAAGCGATAGAATTACAGAGCTAAGCATCCTCTAAGGATGAAATCACAGTGAACAAAGCTGTGATATAACTCATGCTGTTAATCATGTTCTATCATATCGCATCATATGATGATACCACAATAGAAGAGAGCTGGTTATTTACACTGTGGATCTGACTGGCAACAAGGGTTCGAATGTAAACAAAGATGCACCTTGGCAATGCATTGACCGGCTAGTTCAGCTCTAGAAATTTACAAGGTTAATTAGTTTCATTACCAACTTGACATGAGTGAGTGGCAACATGAGGCACCTATTTTTAAGATAAAAAGCTGGTCAGTTAACAAAGTATCAGTGGAGTTTTCAAGTAAATATGAATGCGTTCCCTTTCACTTATTCTTAATAATAAAGGGTACACAAATATATGATACAAAAGAAATGGCACAGTATTAGATTTGTATCTAGTTTAAGGAGCTATATAATACAGAGTGAATGTTGTTTTCTAGGAAGTCTCAGTTGCTGAAAATCAGTACTTTATTTCCAGCATAGCAAGTAAGTTCAAATGAATTGGTTTCAATATAATCTATATTTTAACAGAGATTAACAGATGTCTGATAGGCCATTCAGAAACTCTCAGTCAAGTAGAGATGCCTGTAGTCATACTTACTTTGTTGTTCAGCTACTTCAAATGTAGTTGAATACCAGGGTGGATATGAACACTTGAGCATTAAAAGGTAGAGTATTTGGAGTATCCTTCTGGACCTGAATGCCCCTTCTCTCTACGATCAGTGGAAATACCAAATTACATTTTGCTATCATTTGAAAGATTCTTGGTCTGTTAAATTGAAAAGGTGAAGCTTATTGTTGTAAGCTGTTTTTCTCCACCAAAACATAGATTTCACTGCTGCAAGAGACTTTCTAGCTTTGCTTCCTCACCTCACAGTGTGTTTCTTCACGCTTAAGAGACACTCACAGAGTTATCCATGGAAAGTCCATATGGGAGGTCCTGTCCTGGGAGTCATGTGTACCTCCTAGGAGGTTTCTAGGAGGAGTCTCCCAAAATCTCCTCTGAGAACTTTCAAATTTCTTGTGTTCCTGTTTCTTCAGAAAGAAGAATGGTGATTCAGATCACCCCTCCTTCACCATTTTCCCCCCAAATGGCTTGATTTTGAGTTTTGTCTCCTTTCTTCTTGTTTATCCTTCTTGTCTTTGTAGCTTTGAAAATAACAAATCAGGTATCTTTCTGTCCTACAAATTATTTTAAAATTGACAAGTCAGTTAGGAATGCCTTTTCTAGGAGGACTAGTGGGATTTAGTCTCCATAAAAATAAATCACTATGTCCATTACAAGAACAAAATTAAATTTCTCACTCCACCAATAGAGTCTCATTAATATATTTGCTAATGGCCTGATTTCATCTTTTAAAATAACTTCTCAAAGGTTTTAGAATCATGACCATAACCTGCCTGGAAGGAGAAGCAAGTAGAAAGTGCTAGGAATGGTTTTGTAATTTCTTTTACGTGTCTAGGCTAGATACCTATAGGTACTTAGGCTTCTAACTATCTCCAGTTCTTGTCTCCATTAAAAAAAGTGTGTGTAATTCTGTAATATCCTAACGAATATGACTGTTTTGTTATTTTGAAAAAAACATCATTTTCTATAACTTTGGATCCCAAGTATCATGCAAGGATTTTTATGGAAGTGCCTTTAGTGTAGAAGAGATATTTCAAGATATTTCACTGTAATATTTAATAGTAAGTCTAGTAAACCACATACTCTATTTTGGATGTTGTTGAATGACAAAAATAAGGTTCCCATTTTCACACTGAGTCCACCTTCACTTGGTTGTTGTTTGTAATCAGTGGAGAAGGTTTACTCCTCATCCTGTCAGCTGCATCGTTGGAACTATCCTGGAAGAAAACTTTTGCTGTACAAAAAGTGATGATAATTCTCTTGTATTCTCTTCTGAAATTCTGGTTTAGGAGTCCATATATAATAGCATTAAGGCAGCTGTTGAAATATGCCATGTAATAACTAGATACAAACAACCACTCTGGAATCCTAGGGATTATAGTTTCTGGGTTGACAGCCACAGCAAGGCCTATAAAGTTCAAAGGAGCCCAGCAGACAGCAAATAATACGAATACCACAAACATGGTGACGAAGTTTCTGAAGTCATGTGGTTTCAGTTTTGGGTTGTTGTCTGGTTTAACCCTTCGCCTTACCTGAATAACAAGGATCCATATTCTCAAGTAACAGAAAGTAACTATGGCTATGGGAAGCATGAAATGGAAGAACACCACTGCTATAGTATATGCTGAGCTCACAGATTGTGCAAATGTACATGAGTAAATCCTAGGGTCATACTGTAGAGATCCCACAAAGAGATTGGGCACGATAGCAACAAAGGTCAGGACCCAGATAAGAACAACATAACACAGAGAATTCCTGTCGCTGTACAGCCTGTCGTATTTGAGACTGTGGCAGATGTAGCAGTACCGATTGATAGCGATGCCTGTGATATTGAAGATTGATCCAATGACACTTAGGCCCATGAGGAAGCCACTAATCTGGCAATGAAGGTATCCGAGATTCCATCCATTGTGAAATACAGATGTGAGAACCAGCGGATATGGGTAGATTGCCACAACCAAGTCTGCAATGGCCAGGCTTACAACAAATACATTTCCTGTAAAATAAATATAAAAAGACAACTATTAGTTTTCTCTTTTGCTCTCTTCTGTCACTGCTGTTCTCAATGTTTTAATAATCTGCCTTAGTAGATTTTGTGTTTAATTTTGAGTTTCTTGATCAAAATTCATTTTTACATATCAGAAGTGAGATTCATTTTCAATCTAAAGAGGAAGAAGCCCAACTTAAAGGTGCATCCTTTAAGCGAAACTTACTTTGAGGTTTTAATTACCATTAAATTCTACTATTGTCCTCTGATTTATTTGAATTCTACTAATCTCACAAACTGAAAATTCATACCTAATTAAAATATTTGTAACTTGAAGCTGCTCTGGTCCTAAATAGATGGTCTTTTTGAAAAATCAGCATAAACAATATGATGACTAATAAATTCCCAAATTTACATTTACCTTTTGTGTTTAATTTCATTCCTTTTCCTTAAATCACTGCATTACTTTTGCACTCTGAAAGGAGTTCTTCTATTTGTAAGTAAAGTTTCCATACAGTGATACCCTCTTTTTCAATTTGCTGAATAGCACTTAACTAAACCATTGCAAATCGTGTTTTGGGAAGTAGAAGCTTTGGACATTTTAAGAAAGAATCTCTGAGATTTGAACATAACGTCAACTCAGTTGTTTTTCCTAAATTCCTAAAGAGACGTGCTCTTCAGTAAAACAAGTGATGCCAGGTAGTAACAAAGACAGTTCCCACATCCTTCTCTGGCTCCTCACTGGGAAACTAAGCAATGATCCATAGGTTCACTTTTGGAAGCAAACAAGCAAAGAGAGATTATTTTAAACTGTGTTTAAAAGAAAGAACTTATCTCTGTTCTTCAAAGACTATGGAACCTATCAAAAATGCATGTTCTGAATTAATCCTTTGATCTTTTTAGGTACATAAATGATAGCTCTTGATATATCTAATCTCACGACCCTTCACATTTCTGAGGAGGTACATAGTTATGTTTATCGTCATTTTTTAAGTAATAACTATGTACATACCTATCAACAAAATGCTATTCATTTGAATATATGCATACTTGTATGTGTTTGCATATGCATACTATCTGCATGCTTACATATGTATGTATGTATGCATGTGTTTGTGTGTGTGCATTTTTACGTGTATGTTCACACATAAACAAGTGCTCCAAATACAAGCAGATAAAAATAAATTAAAAAATACTAATAGGGTATTCTAGCTTTTGTAATGCTTAAAAATGTATTTTTTTAAATCTTATTTGGAAATGAAACATTTTAAAATACATGTTCTGTCACTAATCTGATGCATTAAATGGTAGGCATATTTATCCACAAACACAGAGAAAAACATAGAAGTGTAAACATTATTTGGCTCAGGATTTCACTTATTTCCCTTTGTGTAAGTTTTATTTGATATAGGCATTGAGTTTGGCATTCAAAAATTAGTACTAGCTAAGGGCAACTGGGATAAATGGCCTCAGTGGAAAGATTGCTACACCTTTTTCCACAGTTTTTGTGTCTGGGTTTATAAATATCTTTCTCTAGATTATTTCTGTAGTTTTTTATTCTTTCTGTCCTGGAGTTCACTGCCAGATACACACTTTTCTTGAAGCCTTTGCAGAATTTCAGATCTTTTCAGCACATACAGAGCTCCTTAAAGCAGAAGAGGAGGACAAGGGGAAAAAGTATTGCTTTCAGGATCTACCCTTGGCATACTGGCAACTGATACAAGAATGGATCAAGTCACTGTGTGAAGCTTTACTTATAATATTTTATGACTGAGAAGTGGAAAGTGACTGAAAAGGTTTTTTTTTCATATAGTGTTGATAATTTGCAGAAATGACAACATATAAATTCTAGATGCGTCAAAGAGCATCCCTATTGAAATGTAGTTCTTGAAAAATTTTATTTACATTTTAGTGTAGGTTTACAATTTAGCTAGAGATTTCACATAAAATGCTTTTTTCTCTCTCTACTACCTGTTGCAACTTCTGCTGATAATTTTGATTAATATTCTTATTACCACTGTTGGCAAACGTGAGCCAAAAGCTTCAGCAATTGAAAGAACATAGCTACAAGAAATGGTTTCTTTTCCTCACCTTGAAGAAAGGAACTTGATGTGGTCTTCTCTGAATAGTTTTAGCAATCCCATACTTTGGCAAAAAATGCAGTCCTAGATTAGTGGAGAAACTTGGTGTTCAGATAGTACCTTTATTTTGTTACCACTGTGTAACTCCACACAGGTTAGCCATGGTATAAGTGTTCAAAAAAATCAGCTTTCATATTTTCAGCAGAGAGTTACATTTTTACAAACGAAAATTCTGCTTTTATTAGTCAGGTGTAGCACAGGTCTAAGTGCTTGCCTTAAAGTTCTAATGTGGTTTTAGTTGGGTCTAGGACTGGGCAACTGAACTAAGACAGCAAAGGCATGTTTCCCGTGCTGTTCCTCATACTGGTCTGTGGGGACTAATGCAGATTGAAGATAATATCAGTGTCTGGATGATAAATGATTCATTTCATCAAGAAGACTGGGCAAGAGATCTGAGACTGGGAGCTGAAATGGAATATCACTGGCCAGGTAGGGCCTCTGGAAACTGGCTTTCCATTGCATTCACTGAATGAGTTAATAAGAAGAAATGGAGACAGATGAAGGAGAAATGGAGAAATTGAAGGAGATACAGATTGGAAAAAGCTCTGTTTGACAGTATTAGGACTGGTTCAGAAGTGAAAAAAAATCTTAATACAAACTGTAGAAAGCATACTGATAATGAATGAAAGATGAATGAAGCTGGATGGTAGACCTGGCCAGAAGACAGAGGCATAGAGATAGACAAATGGTAATTGAAAACTATAGGAGTTAGTTAGCTAGGACACTGAATTTTAGATAGATATAGGAGAAGGATCTTCAGAATATTTGAATGTTTAGAAAATGTTGGAGTTTTGTCTCTGAAGCAGCCAAATTTCAGTCTTCCCTGAAATGGGGACCTATGGTTGTCTCAGCTTATACCCTCTGCCTGCCTTAGAGACAGAGAGCCTGTAAGTCTTGGAAGCACTAACTGCTTCATACAGAAGCTGGAGATGAACAGTGCATCCTGGGAGTCTGTCTTTTGTAAAATTCTTAAGCATGCAAACCAAAATTCAAGACTTCCAGCTTTCAGTTAGCATGTCAGGTGGGACACCAAATAGTTGAGCTAGAAAACCGGGTGGAAACCGGATACCTGCTTGCAGACAGGACTTGCCTTTCAGGAACCTCCTGAAACCTAAGTTCTGACACGTTTTGCTTGTGAGTTCAGGAACACTGGCCAATACAAATAAAAAATTGAGTTTAGTATGTTTGTAATGTATTTTGATCTTCATTGTTACAGACACTGAATTAGCAAAAATGTTATAATGTTTTCATACATTATAGAATAAGTACTTAAAAAAATAAGACCTTATGAAGCACCCAAGACGTTAATGTTCTATGAAATCTTTACATGTGGTCTGTTGTGAAAATATACTCTTTTATGTTGTGAAGCACTTTGATATTATAGTTGTGAGTACCATTAAGGAAGATGGAAGAATAAAATATTTTTTATCTTTGGAATTGCAACACCACATTGAACTAAAAAAAAAAAAAAAAAAACCCAAACGCTGCAACACCAAAATCTTGAATAACTTTTCGTGATCAGAAAGTATTCATTCCCTCCAGAAAGTGAGATCAGGATGCTATGGAAAAAAAAATGCCATTTATGTAACTAAATATGCCTTACAATGCATAAACAGCAGTTGGCTGAACTGAGGATGCACAGGTTCAGTTTATTGACTTTGCCATTTAAATAACTTAAGCAGCTGTTGTGCTATAAATGTATGTGGGAAGAAAGATAAGCTAATGGTAACCAGCTTTGGCAGGCTGTGCTTTTAGATGCTGGCCAAAGCAGTGGTCCTTTAAATATTTTTTCTGTTCTAACTGGAAAGAAGCCCCTTTGCTCAGCAAACATCAGACCTACTGTCCAAATAAAAAGGAAACAATAAGTGCTCTCTCAGATAACTAAGCTTTTTCAAGAACAAAATATAACATAAATGGAATGGAAAAAATGTGTTTGGGATTAATTGTCATGATGTCGATAGTCACCATGGGTAAAAGAGGATTGTATAAGAACTACATGATGTTGCATCTGCAGCAACTGCTATCTGCAAAATATACACAAAATGCTGTGTGGGTTGTGATTTCCTATACTTAGTGCTAAATAGGTCCTGAAGTTATTGAGAATCACGTATTTTCCATAACTTTCTATAAACTTAAAAAGATGTAGAATAATAATAGAAAATTACAGTCACTTACTCCCTTCTTCACTTATACTGGAAGACCAAGAGGCTGAGCACTTTGCCAGCAGATTAAAAAGAAGCAGAGGGACAAATACTGTCTTCCAATTTAGGAGCATAACAGAGAGAGTTGTAGTCTGCAGAAATATTACCTTATATTGAAACTGCAAAGTATTTTCATGAAACCTCATGAAATTCAACAAGGCCAAGTGCACGGTCCTGCACCCGGAGAGAAATAACCCCAGACACCAGTACAGGCTGGGGACCGACCTGCTGGAGAGCAGCTCTGCAGAGAAGGACCTGGGCGTCATGGTGGACGACAGGTTGACCATGAGGCAGCAGTGTGCCCTCGTGGCCAAGAAGGCCAATGGCATCCTGGGGTGCATTAAGAGGAGCATCTCCAGCAGGTCGAGGGAGGTGATCTTACCCCTCTACTCAGCCCTGGTGAGGCCACATCTGGAGCACTGTGTCCAGTTCTCGCCCCCCTGTACAAGAGGGATGTGGAGCTGCTGGAGAGGGTCCAGCGCAGGGCCATGAGGATGATCAGGGGCCTGGAACATCTGCCCTGCGAGGAGAGGCTGAGGGAGCTGGGCCTGTTCAGCCTGGAGAAGAGAAGGCTGAGAGGGGATCTAATCAGTGTCTATAAGTACTTCAAGGGAGGCAGTGAGGAGGATGGGCCCGGCCTCTTTTCAGTGGTGGCCACCAACAGAACTAGAGGAAATGGCCACAAACTGAGGCATAAAAAGTTCCACAGGAACTTAAGGAAGAACTTCTTGACAGTGAGGGTGACAGAGCACTGGAACAGGCTGCCCAGAGAGGTTGTGGAGTCTCCTTCTCTGGAGATCTTCAAGACCCGCGTGGATGCAGCCCTGTGCCACGTACTCTAGGTGGCCCTGTGTGTGCAGGGGGGTTGGACTAGATGACCTCTAGAGGTCCCTTCCAACCTTAGGCATTCTGTGATTCTGTGATTTTCTCTCTTTAGAAATTTTTACCTTGAACAAAAGAATGTATCTATGGAACCAAATAACAATGTTTTTAAGTGTTGAGAACTCTAGGCAGAGTTCTTTGTGCTAATGAAACCTGAACGAACCATGGAGAAGATCTCATTTTGGTGGCTAAAAATGGCAAAGCCATTGCTTTGGCAAATGACAAACTTACCCTGTTTTTAAAATTTTGTCTGTACCTTTTAATATTGTAGTCAGACTGCCAGATCAGTATTTCTGCTAATCTATTCCAATTCATTTTCCATATAAATAATGTGTCAGTTTCTTATTGCAAATCCTTTCCAGACACCATTTTGTTTTCATGGTGTGGCTACATTTTCTAGTCTGTAATATTACATTTCCTCTTAATGCATTAATGCTTCAGGTAGTACCAAATCTATCTGAGAGTGCGAATTTTTTATGCTAACGAGATGCTTTTGCCTTAAGGCAAAACTAAGCTGTAGATGCAGCTTCCAGTGAAGTCAAGTTCAAAGCTTCTTTTTGGTGGCGATTGGTTCAGACCTTTAATGTTTACTCGTCAAATGTATCTCCAAAGAAAAAGGATAGCAATGTTGCATTGTTGAACCAATTATGAGATCAAATTTAATTTCTACCTAGCATGTCCTTACCATTCTTACCTGCTATCTTTTGTCACCTCCAAAATACTGCCGTATGTGTGAACAGTCATCTCTGATCATTTCATAATGAGGCTTGTTTAATAGATTGTGTGCTATAAATTCAAATCAAATTCTATAGAAGTTGTAATTTATTCAAATGTAGTATTACCAAGATTTTTATGACTACAGATTTCAAGTATTTAATGGTGCCAGAGCTTTAATTTATATTTTAAAGCACCAGTTTCTGATTACTCTTAATACTTTTACTGATTTTCTTCAAGGATAGCTTACAGATTTTGCACTGTTTTGAAATGCTTCTCATTAGTGCAGAACTGATCTCATTTAATTCTATAAAAAGCTCTGGCTCAGAATGTGAATTTGGGGCTGTGTGCTGATAAGTGAAAACAAGACTAATATTATGTGCATGCCAATGAATGTCTCCAGCAGAAAGTAGAAAATTAAAATACGGCACCTCATAGCCTGAACACAACAACATACTAACATCTGGCAAAACTGACTGAACTGATAGGCGGCTGGCAACACACCTAGCTTACAAAATGAGTGATTCCTCCCCTTCACAGCAGAATGGTAGGTGTGATGAACTCTCAATCTATCTGGAATACGAGCCATACCAGGAAAGCAGGCAGTGGGTTGATGTATAAGTAAACAAGATTAGAAGGCTACGCAGAGTATTCAATACAGCCTGCTATAATTTTCTACAAGAGCTGGACTTCTTTTCCTTAGAGAAGCATTTTTTAGGCATACTTGTTGGTCATGCCTCCGCTTCTGTCAAAGGCATGACAGAATGCCTTTTCAAGCACAATATGGTATCTCAATGATAGATGCAAATACTGTATTTTCATCATAATCTACAAACATTTTTGTCCTTAATGTTCTTCCGTTAGCACCAGTATTTCATGTATAAAATGTCACAAACAACTACAAAATAAAGGAAAGCTATTTTTATGAGTATATCTAATGCAAATTTAATGAACTGTTCATATTCATTTGGGGACAGAGCTTTGTTTTACAGGCTCAGAAACCCTTCTGCATTAGATATTAACCAATAGTGAGGCTTCATGAAAAGAAAAATCTCTGCAGAATCTTTCTAGCATCAATTTAATATTGGAAAGTTGCTGTACTTGGCAGCCCAGTTGGAAATTCCACAAAGGTCATATGCAATAAAAACTATTAAATTAAAAATCCATAAGGAGGACCACTGTTTCTCAGACAAAATCCCAAATCCATCTAAGTTTACCTAGACAAGAAAGTGTGCAGACAGTTCCAGCTTCACTGTAGAAAGGTTTTAAAGGATTATGAAACTAGAAGTCCTTGCAGCTCAGCATCAAAATGACATAAAACAGCTGAGCAGAAATGTAGAAATAAATATTACATAAGCTCCAGTTACTCTTGGGAGCTTCATTCATTTTACAGATCATAATATCAACTCCCTTAGATATGAAATGCCTATTTTTAAACTCAAGGCACTATTTATAAACCTGGCCTGAATCAGGAAGTCCACGTGCACATTAAATTTGAATAGCGTGATGGGCCTGTGGGTTTTACTTCTGATTAGCAAATTAACCCTGCTGCTGCAAGTAGTGATACAAGGGAATATGAATAACTTAAAGCCCGTAATGCACTTTTTGTCTTAAAACGTGTAAAAAACCTCTTTTTATTTCTTTTTAAACTAAGAAAAGGCCTTATATTATGTGGTAGTTTTCAGACAGCCCTATCCAGAATTGCTCATTGCTCTCAGTGGAAGGAATTTTCAGACCCATCGTCATCTAGTGAAGACACTAATGAAGTCTGCTCTGTAATTACAGGTATGACAATTGCCTTCAGCTGCAATGATGTCAGGCAGGTAGCTTGACACTGAGGAGAAAGTATTAAATATTTATAGCCCAAGTTCATAAGCAATAAGCTTACTAAAGCAGAGATTGTGAATCTCATAGACTAGCCCAGATCCTGCAAGATCTCGACTTTTACCTGGAGCTGATAGAGTGTTCGTGGTCTCACAGGTTTGGGCAGCTGGAAAATTGCGTAACAACAGCCTTCAGAGAAATGGAAGTATAGTTTTGTTAAAGACCACACTGTAAGAATAATCTTCATTGTAATTCATTGCAGTGCATAGCAAGTTGAAGAAAATTTGACATAACCAGTACAGCATAAATGACAGATCACACTGATACACTCCACAATATTTATAGTAATTATCATACAGAAACTTCCAATGAAGCTGCAGTAACAATCTAATTTGAAATATCTATGCCATCTTCTGGCCAAGAAAGCATAGTTGGCAGAACATGTCAATGAGGAATTATGTAATACTCAGAATAAAAGAATGGGGAATTTTGGTGTCAGCTGCAAGTTGGTGTAGCCAAAGAGTATGTAGATGTGATTGCAGGTTTGCAAATGCAATATAGTTGTTTGTGACTTTATCATCTTCCATCTTTCTCTCTGGTCTCATGACACAGGTGTGACTGAGAAAGCTACTGCTGTTCTTACAGTCTAAAAAATATTTGTCAGTGCTATTCTGGGTGCTTCAGTCAGGAGAATAAAGTGATGTGAGTTTTGCTCTCAGGCAGAGAGGGAGTTGAATTCATATGCTGAATAAGCATTCCAGACTGGGGATGTAACATGCCTCTGGCCATTTTCTGTGACATGCCAGGGCTACTTTGAAAATGCCTCTTATACTGAATATCTCTCATGATAGGAATATTTAGCTTGTACAAAGTACTAGTTTTACTAGATGGACTTTGAACACAAGACTTTCAACAGCAGAGCACTGTCAAGACTGAGGTATTTCTGGTGATGCATAGAAGGGCAATGTTAGCCATTGGAGTAATTTAGGGGCCATGAAATATAAAACAAGTGGGAAAACCAGCAGTAAAGGAAAGGTCAGGATCACAATTACAGATTACACTTAATGCAGAAGTAGGTAGGACTTGGCTGAAGTCCTTTTGTGGATCTAATCATAAGGATCTAAGTGGCAGTCAAACTTTTGTTATTTTTTTCCAACAAGAATAGCTTGAAAAAGACTTGAAATTCTAGCAGACTGACCTATCAGTGAATACCAGGATATACTCATTTCACCATTAAATTACATATTGCTATAAAATATTTTGTTTTGAAAGTCTGTGCACTATGTTCATATCCAAGGTAATTTGCTTTAGAGGCAGCAGCAAATTGAAGGAGACCTTCCATTCTTACAAAAAAAACTTTCAAAAATTTACCAGGATAATATCCAGGTTATATATATATATATATGTATATATATATATGTGTGTGTGTGTGCGTATACACACACTGTGGTATGAAGATTCGTGTATACTAACATTGTCGTATGTATTTATACTATTGCAATATGAAAATAACCCATGAAAGCCACACTTGCTAAATAAATAGTTCTAAAATCAAGTGAATGATTCATTTTTGAAGCATTTTTTGACAGAACTGTAGTAGATGTTGATAAAAATAAAATTTTAATTTTTAATTGCGGTTTCACAAATAGTTGGAGTGGGGTACACACATTTTCCTAGTCAAAATGAGTATCAATATAGTTAGATGTCCCATTCAGTGTGTAAACATATATATTTTTTCAGTTCTACACTGTTTTATAACAAAACACACAAGTCATGACATCTAATCCAAAGAGATAAAATTCTATTTAAATTATTCTTAACTTTGATTCTGTTCTAGCTACTCAGCCTAGGGAAGAGGATTAATTAAGACGTTAATTAAGACATAGGATAAAATAAAAGTACTAATAACATTGAAGACAATAAACCATCACTGAGATCTTGCAGATGGAGATTAGAAACCTGGGCAGTTGGACATAGTGATGGATGTTTCCACAGAACCACAGAATACCTGAGGTTGATGGGAGCTCTGAAGGCCATCTAATCCAGCCTCCTGCTCAAAGAAGGTCAGCTAGAGGAGGTTGCTTAGAATCTTGTTCAAGCTGGATCTGAATATCTCAGGCATGGGGAGACTCCACAAGCTTTCTGGGTAGACTTTTCCACTGTTCAGTCACCCTCACAGCAAAAATGGTTCTTCTTTTGTTTAAACAGCCTGCTCTTTCAGCCTTTCCACACGTGATAGATGCTGCAGTCCCTTATTCGTTTCTGAGGTCCTTCACCAGGATGGCTCCATTATTTCCATGTCTCTCCTGTCCTGGACAGCCCAGAACTGTGCCCAGCACTCCAGTGTGTCTGAGCGAGACTGAGCAGAGAGAGGAAGGATCAACCATTTCAGCTTTCTGGCCATGCTATTCCTCATGCGGCCCAAGAGGCTTTCAGTTGTCTTTACTGCAAGGGCACATTTTTGTCTCTTCTTCATCTCGTCTGCTAGGATTCCCAGGTCCTTCTCTGCAAAGCTACTTTCCAGCCTCCAGCCTGTAACAGTACCTAGATTATTCCTTTCCAGGTTCAAGATTTTGCACTTCCCTGTGTTGAACATTGTGAAGTTTTTCTTGGCCCATTCTCTGCCCCTTTCTGCAGCCTGCTGAGATCCCTCTGAACCGCCACACAAAAGCATCTTGAGCTCTGGGATGTCATTTTTGGTGCTTTTGGTATATATATGGATTTTTTTTTTTTTTAACAATTCACTGATGTGATTTCAAGGTCAAACCATCTACTCCTTTTGAACATTAACCTCTTCCACAGGGATAGTATCCCAGACCAAATGGATTTGCTTGAGTAAGCTTACCACTTTTACAGAAGGGAATTATATTATCCCTTCCAGTTGATCTTTTCTATTTCTAATTTCTGTGATTCATTGAGGAGAAAAAACAAATCCTGCAGAACAGAATGTTTTCCAGCAAGGTATTGCTTAGATGTTGCAGAACACTAAGGTGATCATCCCAATTCAGCAAACTGTATGAGACTGATTAGAATAACAACACTGCTGATGTCAGAGCTGGATCACACTACGAGCTGGATCACAGGGGAATCGAGATAAGAGTAGTTTTCCCCCTCAATTGCATTTGCATTGGAGCGTGGAAAAAGTAGAAGAACAGAAAGTGCTACTATCACAATAATATTGTAACTCACAGAAGTAAAGCTAATAATATAGTTCAGAGACTAAAACAAATCAAAGGAAAAAAAAGCAGAGAATGACAGAGATGGATACATATGAAATATTACATTTTGTAGTTGTAAATTTTGTCATTTTTAAATTGCATAGATCAGTCAGGGTCAGTGTGCTAGGAAATGAAAAGATACAGCCTCTTCCCTGCATCTAACTTCTAGTATGTACTTTGATAAAAACAAGTAAGGCAAAACAGGAAGGTGGTGTTACAACCACATAACTAGTGACAGACTTTTATACTAGAATATGAGATATGAATGTGAAATTTCCATCCTCAACCTCTTTGAAAGTCACTGTTTTATATAATACGGTGTTATGGTTGAATTTGTCCATAGAGTAATTCATGTGAAGAAAAAGAATTAAAAAGAAGCCCCTCCAAAATACAAAATAATCCTTCTTCCTTCCCCCTGTGACTAATAAAGTATAGGTAGTCGTTCAACCAACCCCAGCAATTAAACAAACAAACAAAAAAACAGAGTAGACAGCCAATAGTGTTAATTAAATATGACTTTTAAAATAGGCTTCCCAGTTCATTCTCATAAAATCAGCACTGTAGGATACCTACCAGGAAATTGCAAAGTAGTATTGTACAAAATATGAGTTATACCTAGTTAAATTTATATGCCTTTACTCTTGGTTCCTCTATCCATTCTCTTTTCATTTCTCTATTTCTCTATTCCTTTTATTACTTCTTTTATTTATTCCATCTTCACATGTCTTTTTCCTTGTACCCCCTGAAAACATATCTTCCACCTTCCCAAAAAAGAAGCCTTTTTCTTCTTTTTTTTTTTTCCTGATTTCCTCACTCTGTCCTAAGTTCCTTAAAAAATGTGAGAAGACACAGGGAATAATCATATAACTCTCCCTCCCACCTTTAGTTTGATTGGTGTTTTTTTAAAGTATGTTTTCCAACACATCATTATGAAAGACCCAGCTGCCTTCAATTCTTCCCCAAACCTTTTATTTCTTCTTTTCCTCTACAGTACTACAGCAGAAAGCTGTGAGTGGCATTCTCATGACTGGGTACCTGGAAAAGGGAAGGGTGTTCCAGAGACATTGCAAGGACACTTAGAGCATGTGGCACAGGGCAGCATCCAGGCGGGTTTGGAAGATCTCCAGAGAAAGAGACTCCACAGCCTCTTTGGGCAGCCTATTTCAGGGTTCTATCACTCTCACAGTAAAGAAGTTTTTCCTTACACAGAGGTGGAACTTCCTGTGTTTTAATTCACTAGACTAAGTGCTGTTTTAGTTGCAATGTTAGTAGGATTTGGTTAGTGTAAATAAGTCATTATAGCATTACAGTATATAATGCATATATATATATAGTATATAATGTATATATATAGTATATAATGTATATAATAGCATATATATATAAGTCATTATAGCTCTTTTGCAGCTACAGAGGTACCTTTAGTACTGGAAGTTAAAAGAAGGACACAGAATTGGACTTTGGATACTTGGCTGCAAGGCCAAGGAGGTTAATACCTGGTTTCTGTTCTCTGATGTTTATCTGTTCCTGTCTGTGAAAAGGGAGTGGAAAAACGAAGCTCTAGATTGAGAAAGGAAGAAGACCCACTGATGTGTGGTCGCTTTCCTCTTATAAAGCTTAAATAATTTTATAAGGCCCTAAGGAATTTACTCCAACTATTGGTTAATAACAGACTCCTGAAAATATTCTCCTGTGTGTTAATATGTCTGTCATCTGCTCGGAGAATCAGAATTTGCCTTTGTATTTTGGTGGGCACTTGCATCAACTGCAGAGTTCTGCACCTGACTCCCTTACATGAAAAAAAAAGAGGTGAGAAATACAAACTGCTTACATGGAGTCTTGATTAAATCCAAAATATGGCATAGCAACAATTTAGGTTTCTGACACCTTTCCTAGAAAGAGCAGATCAGCATGAGCTATTTTTTTGGAGAGCATTTGATTTTTCTATTGTCTAGGTCTAAATTTCAGTTTGGTTGGTATAAAAGCTGCACTGTCATATCTTATTTGAAGCATTTGCACCCATAGATTTTTGTTGTAACTCAAAAAATTTCAAACTGCTCGCCTCGAGAATGTAAACCCTCTGTAAAATTTCAGGTTCTAAACTTACAGTGTAAAAAGTGTAAACCTCTTATTTGTGTGAAAATAAGATGAATTTGGAAAACTCTATCTCCAATACAATCTTAATTACACGTATATATATATGTATATATATACATATATATATATATATATACTTATATGCACATATCATGTTTAGGCTGTTGGAGCTTCTGTGCTTTTTTATGCTTCCACGCTGTTATACTTCTTCCCATCTTTGTTTAAATACATTAGAGAGAATCTTACCAAAACAAGCTTTTAAGCAAACTGAACAGCTAAATATATAGACAGCTAAAGATAGTATCCTTTTAAATATTCAGTAAAAACTTAGCCTGTTCTCCCTCTGAACCTTACTCTTGAGCTCTCCATCTTTTTTTAGCTACAATTTTTAGTATGCAAATGCACTAAATTATTTAACAAAATTTAGCAAACCAGAAGACAACACTTCTACTTAGGAAGCTAAAAATAAAGAAGACATCTAAGAAAGATGGGATAATTATTTCAGTGAATGTTAAAAGAAAATCCCTGTGCTGAGGATTGAAAGGATGCCAGAAAGAAGAGATACTGTACAATCAGTGCATGTCAAAGATGTAGTGGATTTATACTGTGCTACAAAAACAAGTAGAGAGTTTTTTGCAAGAATTAAGTGGTTGTACAAGTATTAATGAAATCTTAGCATTCAGCTGAATGATCTTTTTGCTTTTTTAACTTTTGTCTGTTAGAGAATAATCACCTTGTTTTTTTAAGTTATCCTTCTAAAGTGTTCTGCAGCTGATTGAACACTAATATCAGCCAACAACCTCTTAAGAGTCAGGGACCATGAGAATTTAAAAAAAAATCTTTTTTGTGTGTATGTGTGTGTATCTTTTGCAACTCAAGTATAGCCTCCTGGATTTTATTTCAGTTTCAGAAACATCTGTATTTAACTTTGTAGGGGAAACACTGTTGAAGTGAAAGACAGCTGGAGCCTCCTCAGAGAGCCACTTCAAAGTAGATTTAGATATTATCATGTATAAGTAAATACATATATATATAGGAGACTGTTTTGTAAAGTAATAGCAGAAAGGCTTCCCCAAAACAACAGATAATAGTTCACTCGAAATGTAAACTCAATCTTCATCTGTGTGAAATAAAGCTGGTCAGTCCATGATGTAGAAAGGACTTTATTTGTAATATGCGAAAATTCCTGAACTTTTACTGAATTTGTAGGTCAGTTCCAGCCACTGATGAGAAATAGTAGTACTTTCTGTTCATATGGTAGGACTCAATGATCAATGATTCTAAAATACAATTCCTAGAGCAGGAGGAAGGTGATGTCTCCCTCTTTCTATCACAAATACATCCAGGAATTAAAATTGAGAAAAAGAAGCATGGATTGCAGTACTCTTGTGGTTTGGTGAGTAGAGATTATTTGAAATCACTGCTGTCTTCAGTTTATAATCAAAATTTAAATTTCAAAATAAATTTGATTATGGTTAATATAAGGCTTAAGATTAAAAAAATGCTGAATGCATTCAAATAGCAAATCAGTGTTACAGCAACTTTAGTTTATTTGTATCTTATATACTGTATATAGGCTTTGGGCTATGGTTTATTGTGTTAAGTGAACGCCTTACCATTTTCTAATGTGGTAAACCTACTGTTAATAAATGAATGATTTCAGTGAAAAGACAAGTTGTAGGTATGCTAGGCATACCTACAATGCCTTCAGCTTTGAGATTATTAATTTTCATAAAAGTGTTGAGTGAGAATCTTGGTTCCTCCCAAAGAAGTGACAGAAATCTAGTGAAATTCTTAATCCTATAATGTGTTTCATGTCACACATTATTACTGCACACAATCAAGCTCTTCCATAAGGTGAAGACACATAACAAATTTCCATTAGCAAAAACTGCTTTGGGTTACTACTATAATTTTGTGATTTTTGCAGTTTAGCCTCATAGCTATAACTCAACATACAGACTTTAGAAAGGACCATCCAGGTGTGCTAGGAGTATGCACAATATAGACTTTAATTTTGTGCATTCAGATCCAATAGTCCGGCTATTGAACAACCAGTACCTAATTTGTAGAGTGAATTCAATAAAGAGTCATGGTTTGACAACAGAGGCAGGATCTTTTATAAAAGATGTTGTGTATAAAAGAACACAAACCCTTCTTCACTCTGAATGACTTAAAGTCATTATTCCCAGTGACGTTGGGAATCTGTCCTAATACAGTGATTGGTGACTTAAAATAGCAAAATAATTTGGTCATTAAATCTGATTTGTAATTACTAGTTTAAATTTGTGCTATCATTGTGCTTCTTTTCATATGTCTTTAAGATGAAGCTGAACCTTGAATCCTCCCAGTATATCCCTCATTTATTCTGTGTGGAGATAGTTATAATAGCATTGTATATGGAATGCAACAGAACACATGCCAGCAAGCTTGCGCCTATATTTTAAGATACTGTGGCATGAATTTCTGTGCAAGAAAATCTACTCCAAAACAAAATGTAGGATATGCTACAGTAATGCTGGGCTACTTAAGGCAGCTTATCTGAATTTTGTAATATGATAAACTCCACAGAGGGAGTAACCTGTAGTATATGAGAGTGTATTCACTTTAAGAAAATTTCTTTAGGTCTTCTGAGTTAGAAGTGGAGATAGTTTAAAGAAATCAAAACTGAAGAGAATAAAGTTATTCAAGTATTTGCAGCTATTCTGTAGAAATATAAATAAACTGTAATCATCTCAGCCATAAAAGCACAATAAAGTCTACACAGTGGGAATACATTGAATGGAATTTTAATAACTCATATTTTCAAGGTTAGTTTTGCCATGTTCATAAACCATAAATTGGGCACATGTGTTTTGTAATTGCTGGAAATAATAATAAGATTAAATTAGTGATCCCCCACAGGTCTAAAATGAAAGAAAAGCATATTCATTGACAGCTGTATGTGAACTTCTACTGAGTAAAAACTTCGGTAATCTCCATTTCTTAAGCAGAAGTCTCATAAGTTCACTGATCTAGCATTGATTCATAATAAATTCAGTAGGATCCAGCACATCACTATTTAATAAATGTTTTTCATACTATTTTGATGCTATTTGGCTTTCTTCTCACAGAAGTCATTTAGCCTTTCACACATCAACAGCAAATGCTACTCGACTCTTCTCTGATCCTAGGCTTTCACCTTAGCCTTTGCTGCTCTTCCAATATACAAACATACTGTTGTCCAGATATGGGCCTCACAGCTGAAAATACATAAGGAATATGATTCTTATGTCACTTACCCAACTATTAATTGAGAATAGCTGAACTGATGATAAAGGAATTTGGCTAATGCTAATTGTTAAGAAGAGAAGAAGTCTAAATTTGTATTTATCTTCTAATCTTGGCCTAATCTGAACAGAAGCAGTAATGTAAGAAAGTGAAGGGACCATCTACTGTTATGAGGCCTCCTTGAGGATCATGTGCAGAAAGGCATAGCTAAGCAATTTCTGTGTAGCTATCAATGCTTCTTTGAACTGATGATCAAGGAATGCTATGAATCAATTGTAATCCATAATCTTTCAGTCACTTCATCTGAGCTAGCTTTTTTACATTTACTTTTTTACTCTACTAATAGCTTGTGTTAAACTGGCCTATCTATCAGTTGCCTATCAGACACTACTCTGAAGCTCCTGAGTGAGAACCAAAATTAAGGTTTGGGAAAGATTAGAGAAAAGAATATTTTCCCATCTGTATGAAGAGAGCAATAGTAGATTTCTGTAAATTTGTCATTTTATTCTTATTGACAGTTCTTTTCTCTACAAACTATGATGGAAAACAAGATGAGGTAAAATTTAATGACAGATAATGTTTGCGAGCAAAAGGATCAAACTTGTATTCTAACCATTAAGAAATACCCTTTTTAGGTAAGATATTTAGATAAATTGTGATGATATAAATTAATTAAATGGATAATATAAAAAAAAGGACAGTTCCAACAGTTTCAAATTTACATCTTCAGAAAAATACTTGTTAAGACCTGTTAAGCAGATTAGAAGCATGTAGACCCATGTGTGGTCTGATTTTCCTTTATTCCTTCTCTCATTTAACTTAGAAAGCTAATTCCATCCAGATCTGGTGCAAACACTCCCTCACAGTGGCCACTGTCTACTTCTCCCTTGTTTTTCCTTCTTTCTTCCCAGAATTCCTTATCTTTGCCCTCTCTCAGGTCCTGTTATGACATGCCAAATAACTGTTGAATTCTTCCCACCTCGCTATGTCCTCTTGGCTTTGGAGAAGATACTAACTTCTTTAACATATAAATTCTCTCTGATCTCCAGTTGAATCCGTCATTAGTGATGGTTCTATTACAACCACAGTTGTATGTTCCTCTCACACCCCTATCATGATGTCCTCTTTGTTACCTGTCTGTATCATTACCTGTTTCTATCTGTTACTTCTAACTATTGCTAATTTAGTTGTTTTCATGAAGTCCAAAGGAGAAGAGGCTTTATCTGGTCTGTTACTAATGTAATGATTTTCAACAGGACTCTTTTGTCCTGTTGTGATTCCTTTGCTCCTACTAAGCTCATATGCACCCAAAATGTACTTTTTTTTTTTTTTACATTACTCATTACACTCATTTCAGTTCTGTGAATGCCAGTAACAAACTGTCAGTTTTAGTTTCTAATGCTTACCACTTCTAATACTCCTTGCTTGCAATGATTACATGTTTACTGCTCAGCAGTATGTAAACATTTGACTCAGGAAAGCTAGTCAGCCTACCTGCAATTAATTAATGCTTTTTAATTAAGAAACGTACTGTAATTCAATTACTATTAAATGAAGTGTAAAGCATGCAGTGATAATCTAATGGCCCATCTCCCCCAATTTTTTACTATTTCAATACTGATTTCATAGACATTATGTAAGGAAGTTCAGGTCTGATGTAAACAGATTGAGTCCCAAGATACTTGCGGACTTATTATAAGGTTCAGACCTTATAATATCAAGTCCAAATTTGACACACGAGAGCTAAGACACAGATCAGCAAAAAATATTTCTAACTTAGCCAGTCAGATTTGCTTCCATTTTTTAAATAAAAAATTCTACTGTCTCATTTTATTCTACTATCTCATTTAATCTCTGCATGGCATGTTGCCTTGGGTAATCGGGAATCCAACACCATCCTTCATTCTTAGGATTCAGGACCTCTCTTACTGACTGGAGACAGAAAAAAAATGTGCCAGAAATGTGTTTGCTATTCACTAAATATCAAAGTTCACATATAGGATCTTCCTGACAAATATACTGCAAATTAATGAACAGGGAAAGCAAATGCAGAAATGGTCTTATTCCTCTGTAAGGCTGCCTAAGTTCTAAGGCATTCCATATTGCAAAAACTGATCCTGCTATGTCACTGATAGACTCAGGTCTTCAGGGACACAAACCAAAATGGGTGCTGCTGAAGGTTGTAGCCTCCAGTTGCTTAAACACAGGGATCTAGTGTCATTTGAGAGATCTTAAGGGCACTAGCTGACCTCTTGCTGCTGCTTCATGATATAAGTACCTGTAAGTTCTGTTCTTATCTTCCAGCTCTGTGCAGATATCTGTATCAAATACTCTAAGGCACCTCAAATGTCACTAGACATCAACATTTAAGCATCTCTTTCTTAGGTATTTTCAAAGAGTATGAATGTCCAAATCGAGAAGGGGAGAAGGAAAATAAATAACTTATAGAAATGACCTTGTTCTATTTTATGTTCTTTACTGTTAGAAAATTAATATTGTATCTTGTCTGATATGACTTAAAGAAGTATACCACTAAAGTATGAAGAAACAACCATTAACTTCCAGGATCTTGGTAGCCAAAAGGGTTTGTGCTTTATTTACTCGAAACTGAGAAATTCTTGAAAAAACAAGATGGACTAAAATGAAAATAAACTTTCCCAAAATAACAGAAGCAGCCATCTTTGTAAAAATATTTCTGTGAAGAAACTATGCAAACTAGATACATAGAAACAGACATTTCTAAATAAATAGAAAGTCTGTAAAAGTTACATTGTTGCTTCAGGAAAGCAAGGAACACCATAGGAGTAACATGAAAAAACTAAGATTTTGCCAGATTTTTCATTTATTTGTCTGCATTGATTCTCAGCTATAATGCTACTGTACTATACTACTGTACTCAGTAGCATTTTCTGGTACTGAGGATTATCTGTAGTAGTATGAGTAACAGTGCAGCAGAGTTCAGTTTTGTGGGATGCAAGTTAATCCAGCTGGAATTGCACTTAATCTTTGTTAGTAGATTAACAAAATATATTTTTCTATTTCTTTTAGATTGTGTAGAAACTTTTGTAGAGATTACAAAGTAACATAGCTCAGAGCTTCAGTAACAAAAGTTTTATTAGTTAGGATTTCACAGTCAAAGGAAAACCACAGTAATTGCAATTGACAAACTCTCTAGGAATTAAGAAGACACCGAAAGTAAGAAGTTGGTGTTCCTAGATTTATAGTGTCTTGTTTATAGGGACCTTCCTTTGCTCCCTTCTAGGTTCGTGATGCACTTACAACATTCCCATATAATTATGTCGCTGCAAGAGAAAAATGTAAGTAATTATATCCATATACATAATGATGATTACATTTACTTACAACATGAGAGCATAAATAATAGCATTAGACAACAAAGTAAAATAACAGTACAAAACTAAGGAATTTAACTTGAGTCTCAGTCACAAGTGTTTAACATTAGGCATATATTTTCTCCTTATTGAGCACTAATATTAAATATAGTGATTTACATGTTTAAAACTTAAGATGACATTTAATAACTGCATCAGCGATCACATGGCTCAGATAATCCTACTACTCATTTCTGGAAATCATTATCTGGAACATTTCAGCCTTGCTTGGTAGTCACATTTGCTTTATTTTATGTATAAAGCTGTCTCAAACGTAGAATTCCCTTTTATACATCATTCAGTAGTAAATATGCCACTTTTCACATATATGGTACTTTGGTTCTTCTCATTAGTTACATATCTTGATTAACGATGAAATTTCCCAAGAGGCACATTGGTTTTATTGCCAAGACAATGATCAGAAAAATCATTTTAAAGTCATATTTGTGAAATGGTAAATGACAATAATAAATCTTCCAAAACATCTAATGTAGCTGTATGCAATCCTCTCTCAACTCTGTATCTGGCTGATTCTATATCAAATGGTCTACTTTGAGATGAGTAAGCCAGCTGCTCTGTTTATAGAACTTTTTTCCTTTATATTCAGATATATTTATACTTCAGAATATATCTGAGGATATATTCTAAATATATCTAAATATATTCTAAATCTGAGGATTTCTGAAAATCCTATTTTTCTTTCCTTCTTTCCTTTCTACAGTTCTGAAAAATATACTTGGGAGAAAGGTGTCAGTCTTTTCCTTGTTATGATCATGGCATCTTTTTATTTATTTATTTATTTATTTTTACAGAATCTGGTTGCATCCTTTTCTTCTCACCTACCAAATGAGTGTCAAACAAAAAGTCCATATTATTCTTCACTTGTCAATTCATGTTTTGTCACCTAGTATTACTATCACAGCAACTCCTC
The DNA here is from genome assembly GCA_013389825.1 of Crypturellus undulatus. Taxonomy (NCBI): domain Eukaryota; kingdom Metazoa; phylum Chordata; class Aves; order Tinamiformes; family Tinamidae; genus Crypturellus; species Crypturellus undulatus. The sequence continues at coordinate 281,760 of VWPW01008021.1, read as the reverse complement.
TCACCTTACTGTAGCACTTAGGCAATGGGTAACCAATCCTTTTGAATAATTCTCATTGACACTGATAGACATTTCTATCGATATTTCTTCCCATTTATTCACTATTTATGAGTATGAAAAACAGATTAATATTTATTTCTGTCTTACCCAGAGTATTCTACACCTTTTCCTGAAAACAGTCCACTAAAATATTGTCAATGAAGCAAATTAAGACAGGTAATAAGGTAGTATTTTTCTTCGTAGCTTGGTTGTAGGTTTTAAAATGGATCTCCAGGATATAGATACCCAGATCACTGAAGTTTAGCATAAACCAGCTACCTAGTTTCTTTGTGCTTCTTTGGAAATCTCAGCCACATTTTGCGGACATATGAACAGCCATATGAACATGATCATGAGCAAAGCGATGATATCTGGCTTTGAGAACTCCAAGCAGATGACTGAACTTTTCTTGTATTTACCTAGAGAGAGTGGGTAACTTCCCACTCCTCTGAACACTGTTCAGTAATGTCATGTGTGTTTAAAATATTGGAGACATGGCACACCACTGATTTATATCTTTGTTCAGGCTAGAACGCTGTTGAACTCTCTAAAACATTCAGATTGTTGCAAATCTGAAAGCCAGTTTGGATTCTATGTAGATCTAAGGTATGCTCAAGTTCTTTTTTTATTATTATTTTTAAGGGGAAAAAGCAGAATATCTGGAGTATGCAGGCCAAGGGGAAAAAATAGAATGAAAGGAACGAAGATGAGCGCAAATATGAAAGAATTATTTGTGCTCATGAAGAATAAGATATATTTCTTAGCAAAGATAAACTGCAGTCTCTGAGAATGAACATGAATCTATAAAACCTTCATGAGAAATCCATCCATAGAAGGAGATGAAATAAACCATCTGTCATTACCTTGATAAAATTGCTACTATGTTTAATGGATTTTCAGCTTCTGTAAGAATTATAAAATCAGACTCCGTCACAGCTGACTGAATCCAGTTTTGTCTGAGATTCTGAGTTCTAATTCAATGACTCAGTAACAGCATTTAGTAATACAGTATAATTAATCAGTTTCTAGTAGAACTAGAAAGTGCTTTCGAAATCTTATTTAAGTAAGTGCATTCTAATCCTGAGAAGTGATGCATTAGATGGCATACATTCCATTTTGGTTTGTATTTTAAAGCTCCAAAACCACGGACCATTTTTCCCTCTAGTGTCTGGTAGTAGTAATTACAGCTAGCTGAATGGAATTTTGATCAATTGCACTACTTTAATTAATTTATAAATACTTTATTTTAAGTAAAAAGCATGTTAAAGTCTTACCTGATGGCTTATAGTAAAACTATTTCATTTTATTTGAATCACCTCAGGGACTAAATTCCCAGATTCAGTTGCTCATGTAGAGCAAATATGATAGAGAAACAGTCAAGGAGAGGTGCCATAAAATGAAAGTGAAAATCTACTTCCCCTTATCCCCACCTGTTCCTCTCTCTGAAATATCTTCCTTTGGCTTATTCTGAATCCCCATCCTCAAACCCACTGGAAGGCCTCACCCTCGTGATATCCCAAATCCACGTTTCCCTAACCTACAACGTGGCTCTTGGCTAGTTTCTGCCTGCAGAGAGCTGAGCAAGGAGCATATTTTCTATTTCATGGCAGAATTCCTGTGTTTAATTTTTTTTGTTGTTCTGGAATGTCCCTATGAAACCATTTAAAAATTGTTTACATATTTTGAGTCTGTTTTGGTATTTTAGTGGAATATAAAAGATTAATATAAAATAATACAAAATAAATAAAAAAAAGTGATATAAAAGAAACTTTCAAGTGAAAAGTTGTTTTTAAATGAAAATCAGAGTATTGTATGCCTGCCCTGAGTTGTGTTAGCTGTACTGAATTGCAACAGCAACAGCAGTGGGAGATATAATATTCCATATGAATGAATGCAAGGATGTTAAAAACTAACTAGATTGTCAGGAAATGCAAGCTCTTCTCTTCTTATTGCATGTTTTCTTTAACTTCTCTACTTTAAAGCCTGCTGGAAAAAAAACAATATAAATACACCTGTCATCAGTAAAGAGTCAAAAAGCTCATAGTATTTATTCCATAATAATTTACTTCACATTATTTGAAGGGAACATTGTAAAAAGTGATGCTTTACTTAAAAATAGTACTTATAATACATGTTTTGTAGTCGTAAATATTTCATTTTTAAAGAAGATCTGGAAAGACTTCATCCTGGACTCTAAAGTTTGCACACAGGATTCTAGAGATGAAAAATAAATGAGGGTACCTGTATCATTTATTTTATTTTATGTTAATTTTTACAAAAAAAAAAGCGCCAATTCTGTGGCTTTTCTAAGTTTCTGTCATATTTTCATTCTCTTCTGGAGTTTTATTTTTAAATTATTTTTCATTTTATTAAGTTATTTTTCTTTCTGAGAGTATCCTGTATTTTAGTACTTTTATTTAGCACAGTGCAATTCTTAAGTTCATTATCATTTAAAAAGTTTAGCATTCCAGTATAAGAGTGACATCAGATAGGTAGTTTTCAGTTAAAAAGGATCTTGGTCATCTTGATATACATTCTTACAATAGTATATCAGGCTTACCAAAGGAAAAGAGATGAAGAAAGTGTCAATGCTCTGTATCAATCTCAGAAAAAAAATGTTCTCCATGCACATCAAGTAATGTTTGCTACAGAACCTGCAAACTGAAAGATCCTGAATTGTATTTTTTTTAGTGTGTTTTAATTAAGATAATTGACCTACGGTGGGAAAAGTTCCAGTGTTTGGTACAGTATTACAACATATTTTTAATGTAGTACTACTCACTGCCAAAATCGCTACTAATGGATTACTTTCAAAGTCTTGAGGGATTACTTTCAAAATCCTGAGAAACAAGAAATCTTTCCAAGCTCGGAGAGCTGTAAAATCTGGTATTTGTTGAATCTTTGGCTAAATGGTGCCAAAGTAAGTATTAATCAAATACTTTGCATAGAATGACTTTTTAACAAAATCATTGAGAATGTACTCTAGATGAATTAACAGGCAATTGGATGTTGAGGAAGTTTTTTGTAGATGGCGAACTAATGAATTCTGACAGGTTGAACAGTGTAAGTTGAACAGTGAAATGGGCTAAGCTGCCCGATGATTGTAAAGCAGAAGCTGATTAAAGTTAAGACTTTAGGAAAAGTCACCTACAAAACTGGATAGGAGAGAATGAGCTATTTGATTTAGGGTTTTAACTGCAGGGATCAGCTTTTTTATTAACTGTTACTAGATCCAAGTCCAAGTATTTTTAATTTTATTCTAGTATCATGACTTGTAACATAAATCATGATTGTTCTAATGTAATCCTTTGCTTTTCCCTTCTGAAAAGGGCCACATGCACAATTTATTTCTTCATCCTAATAAAGTCTTTAAAATATTTCAGAATGCATTATATGTATGGTCATCTTACTACATTACTCGTTGGAAAACGTTTTCAAAAGGGAATGTCTGAAATCAGACTGCAGAAGGGGAGGCAAGACTATAATAAAGTTATCTCCTAGTAAAAGCTATCTACCAAAGAACTGTCTCAGATTTTTTCTTATAAAAGAAAAAAAATTGCACTGTGTGGCTTTAAAATCATGGCCGATGACTCTAGGACTTCTTTATGTGAGGAAAATTACAAGACATAGATGAAAAGGTTGCATGACTTTTGTAAGGTTTCAAGTCAGCTAAAAATCCATAGGATGTATTAGGTTGAAAAGGAAGTTCTGCTTCTGGGGATATTCATCTGTTTAGCTTTTGCACAAATTTGATTAAGTGTCTCAGAACATTTACCCTCTCCATCATCAACAGAATGAATAGTAAATAAGGTGATGTTTTTTCCTTGGTTGTTCTCTATTATTTTTAAGATGTCATCAGCAAAAAGCAATGTGAACTGTTCTGGACAGTGACTTGTCTAATCTGTCTAATCTGTTATCACTATTTTGGGGAATTTGGGATCATTAGCATTATTAGGGTGCTGACAGCAACTTTCAGTTAAGATGACTTTACAACGAAGAAATCAAAGGCTATTTTCAATGGTCAATTAGCAGCATGGAATCTCCAGTGTCCCTGGCTGAAGATTTAGCTATGACTTACCGCTCTCAAACTACACAAAAAAACAACTTATTCTTCTCAAAAAGGATGCAAACATACAAAATAGTCTTTTGTTTTGTTTTGAGTAATGCTGTTCTATCACCAAGTTTAAACATCTAACATAGTTTGAATATAAAGAAAAGTTTTGTGTTCCAGAACTATAAATAATTTAACAAATGCTGACTTCTTTTTGTCATAATCCTAAAAAAGATGACTCATGTGAATCAAATAACCTGCATACTTATATTTTTGCAGGATTCAACCTGTTTTTATAATTGGCAAGACTCTTTTGAGAATTGTTTTAATGAATTCTAAATTGAAAAAGAAAGTGAATACTTCTCATTTCATTCTCTTTATTGGAAATTGATTCTGTTTCAGTCTTTGTATGAGACATGGACTTTTGAGAATGACAGACCCAACAGAGATTCTTAAGAATGTTTTTAAGCTCTAATCATCTATTCCACAGGACTTCCAAAACAGGAAGCTAACACCACTTCTTGATCAGAATGAGAAGGTAGTTACTATGTGCACAGATACCAAGTCAATTTTTACTCCACAATTTTTCTGCACGGAGATTCTGGAAGAAACCAATGGATTCACCTAGGAGATATCTTTTCAGGGTCAAGCACATAGAGCGGAACCTGTGGTAGGTAGGACTGAATGACCTATTGAAATTTGTCACATCATTCCACAGCTGTTTGCTCTTGCCCCTCTCAAACTGTATGTATCTAGTATGCAACCAATACCATGCACTGAGGCTCCAAATTGTTGAAAATACTGATGTGAGACATTTTTCCATTGCAGATAATTGCACAATTAGAGATGGTGTCTAAAAGGACCTTCTGCTTAGTGCAAGTTTTAATGATAGTCATTAATAAATCATATATGTCAGACAGATTTGGGCTGACAGTCCAACAGGTAGTAACTCCTATCTCTTTTTTTGGAGATAGATGAGGTTCTCTTAGCACAGCCATGCTCCTGGAAATAATTATAGGAGAAAAAATCTGCAAAAATGCCATTATATTAAGAGACATGATTAATGAAAGAACTCACCGGCGCAAAACAGTAAAGTCAGTTTTTTTCTGTAAATGGTCAAATTTTTCTTTTGCAGACCTTGCATTTGCCTTTGGAAACGAGAAAAAACCCTGTCCACTTCGTAACATCAATAAGAGCTCTCACTTGAGAAGAAGTCAAAGATAGAGTAGAGCATATACTGAAGCTGGGCAATAAGATCATCTGGAAATTAACTAGAAGAGCAAAGACAACCCCTATAAAATTTAGTATTCAAAGATTCTCCAGAACTTTAGATTACAATTCATGTGCCTAGCTTTAGCTGGTCTACAAAGAGCATAACAAACTTTATTTGAAGGCAGCTGCCTCATTAATATGACTTCTATGACAAAGTAGGCAGCTAAGGATAAACCAAAAGGTAATGTGGTGTGTTGAAACTGATTTTGATTTTAGTCAATCCCTGGATTTGAATGCCTGCAATGTAGATATACCAGGGACGAAAATACAGTAACATAAGAAATATTTCAGTTAGCATTGCCAAAAAAACTGTGTCTTAAGAGCTTCATTCTGAATACTTTGTTTTTCAGAAAAAGAGTCATTTGAGCAGAAAGTGTCTTCAGCATCTGGATAAAAAGTAAAATACATTTGTCTCCTTTCTTCAAATGTAACTGGCACTGAAGCTCTTTTTTTCTCTAGATGTTTAGTACATTAGTCATGCTCTGCTTTTGCAGAGGTGTTATAAGATGAAGATAGAATTGTCTGAAGTAACTGAAGTTATTCTTGGGACTTCTTGTAAACACAGTGACAGCATTCAATGTGTCCTGCATATTTTCCATTCTCAAAAACATTTGCATTCTAAGTTTAATAGTAGCTTCAATCCCCAAGCTTTCTAATGCTGATAATATGCAGCTGATACCCAGACCAGCAAAGCATTTAAACATAAGACAATTTCAGGGGTAAGCTTTGTTTCATGGGGAATTCACATTCACATATTGAAATGGAGTTACCCACAAAAACCTGACCAAAAAAAAAAAAAAAACAAACAGTGACCACCTTCACTTGTACAAATAGGTCATGTAAAAACAGAAAAAAAAAAGAAGAAACTTCATCCCACGGAGGTGACTGTATTTAAAGGAGATAGGAGCCAAACTGCTAAAAAAGAAGCCTTCAGCAAAATATACAGATTTCCAGACTTATTCAGATTTTCCTGAAATGGACAGAATGGACTGTTCTCTAGTCAGCAGTACCCATAACTCACAGCCGTCTCAGGGAGAGGAAAAGATACTAATAATTACAGGTCTTCTGAGCTTCGTGTAGGCACACAGAGATTCAGGAAGTACTTGCAGTTCTTAACTGCAGTTTTTAGCTGTCTTAAAATTGAATTTAAATAGGCAAGTATCATTAAATGGGGGTGTATAACATCAGCTACAGCTGACTGTTGCAGCTCCAAAAACTGTGAACATTTACATCAGTTACGGATCATTTGTTTGATTTAAAACAGAATAAGGAGAAAACCAGCAAACTCTGTGGTAGCACAGACACTACTGTCACACAACAAAATGTGGGCAGTGCCAGTGCTATTAAAATCTACAGCAAAATTGTCAATTCAGTGTAAAAACTTAGCATACATGAATTCAGTGGGGCAGATGGCTCTGGATTTGTATTCTGTACATGAAATGATACACTGAAGTGAAAAGAACAGCTTGAGAAACAGCTCAGCAAGAGTCCATTTGAAGTTCTGTTTGAAGATAGATATAGCAGTAGGATTGGCCATATTGAAAGGGTAGACAATTCAAACATCCACAGCCAAAGGGATGTAGGTGTTAATTAAAAATGAAATAATTATTGCAAGGCAATACAAAAAAATGTAATATAGCAGGTAAGTTTTATATGGTATGCATAAAATATATATATACATCTTCTCTTACCCAACTCTAATTAATACAGGTTGTAGCTGTGACACACATTAAGAATGATGGATGAGCAGAAAATTTGAGGCCACTGCTGTGAATCAACCTTAAATAATAAATAATTGCATGAACCTCATTTGTAATTCCTTGATTACAATTCTTTTAATAGGGATCTCTGTTTTGTGTGTGTATGCAGTGTTTACGGCACAGAAGTTCAATTCATGACTGGGGCAGTGTAATTCCATTTCCCATAAATTCATACAATTGGTAAATGTTATTCCTGTTGCTGTGTAATTCCATTTCTGTCATCACAAATATAAGTCTATGTTTCATCTTTTTCCTACAGTTTAGAAAGTAATATTTCAATTAGTAGATTAGGTTCTTTGAAATGGAAACAAGAGAGACTATTGGGATGTAATGCATGAAACTCATGACTTCTGAGACTCATGCCAGCAAGGGAAGAGAAGGCAAATGTTATTTACAGAGGGGATAGGCTCACTCTAGTGGACTTTTGTGTTTACTGAATTTAGAAGATATTTCCAGTAACTGTCCACAAAGTGATGTTTTCTTAAACAAGAATTCTTAAAAATCTGTGCATAATCACTTAAGAGTTGAAATGCCTTCTTCTGAAATACCTCTTTGAATAAATACACCTTTAAAATGATTTTTCCTCTAGCAAAGCTCAGTTCTATAGAGATTATCTATTTTGACTTTACTTTTAGTAGATCATTTCTCATCCTGAACAGCAGGCAGTCCTTTCATTGCTAATGCAGTTGGGTAAGCCAGGAAACCACTGACATACTATGACAATAAGAACACGCAATCCAGCTGCCTCAGGGTGGAATTTACAGAAAGTCAGATGCTTTTCAAGTAACTGTACGTTTGCAGGACTTAAGTACCTGACGTGAGATTGCTAATACAATTTACCATGAACTACTTCATACCATTTTCTCAGACCTTGACCTCATATCTGTGTCCTCTCATCCCTTCTCACTAAGTCAATGCGTTAGTTTCAGGTTAGTCTCCGAAGTTAAAACAGGAGAGTATTATGTATCCTATACCATGTGATCAGAAGAAGCTGACCATGTAAAGGCATTTGTCATAGAATAAATGCTAAAGAAGTGATGACTGTGTGTGCCTTTTTAGATGACTCTTGAGAAGTTTGTATTATATCAGATAAGATTATGCATTCTTTAATTCACTTTTTGCATTCCACTGCCATTCCTAAAGTAATATGGGTGTGTTTGTAGGCTTTACCACACCAGATTTTTTTGGCTGAAATATAGGCTAAAAGAACAAGAGGCTGTAAAATATTTTAAATAGCATTAGTAAAAATAAAGAGTAGTGACACTTCTCTGTTCCTTGGCCTGCAAATTCAAAAGCATCAGTTAAAAATAAAGCTTATTTTTGCATCAGTAGAAACTAACTTTGTTACTAAGTATTAACTGATCAAATACCAGTTGCATAGTCTATTGTGTCAGTTGCCACTTTCTGATTACTTACACCCTTTGACTGTACAACTTTTTATACCTTTCCTCTGCAATACATAAGTGTGAAATTATACCATTTATTCCTCATATGATGATGAAAACACTTGATACATGTTTTAACTTTGCAACTTGTGCTTTGTTGGCATATTCTCCATCAGCAAAGGTTTTGTACTATATGCTTTAAATTTTCATTGTAACACAGTGTCATGGTGTTGAGAGTGGGAAAAATATGTGAAGTAGTGGAGTGCTCTGTGAATTGGTTACGTTAGCAAAATACTAGTGAATGATATTAAAAACTGTCGTGAAAAGATTTATAACATTATCTTCACTGGTTTCAAGAGGCAATTGGTGTTATGGGCAACTACACATTATGTGTTTCATTATAGGCTTCAGCAAAAATTTACCAGGCAGCAAAAAAGTTTGATTTAACGCAGATGTGCATGTGTGTATGTCAAAAAATATGTGCTGATTCTAACCATATGAAATACAGAGGCACAGATGTGCACTGAAATAGATGAGTTTGTTACTACAGTCTTCATTGACTTTCCATTTGATAAAATCTAAATCAGATACAATTAACTTCCTTTGTGATTAAAGCAGGTTTGAACTAAGACCAAGCAAAGATAAAAAAGGCTGAAGATACTCTCTGATATTATCGATGGCCTATGTTCCAATATCAAAGATTAAAAAGTTCATCAATCAGCTATTTTTTAACAAATGTGTCATATTAAATACACAGAAAAAGCCCCCAAAATCTGAGTTTATAATTCTGGTGCACTTTGTGTGCATCTGCAAACAGCTGATAACATGATTTTGTTGCTGTGAAAGATTCTGTTTCGTGATTATTCCAAAGGAGGCAAAGCTCTAGAAGTCATTAGAGTAGAAACCAAAATCAGTGTGATGTCAGCTAAATCATTCCTGTGCTTGTTTTCTGATCAAAATCTGCCTTTTGCTTCTGTCAATGATATGAGACACATGCTTTTTTATGGAGAGATCAGAGATTTCACCTTTGAAGTCAAGTTATTTTAGGAATTTCCATACAGGAGTGCCATGCATTTGAAGATAAATTTGGAGGATATCCAGCTATAAAACATAAAAACATAGGCACAAAACAGTACACATTGATATTGTGCAAGCTCTTCCCTCAGTCCTGCAGAGATTTCCTCTGCAAATTATTTTGTTTAGGCCTTTAAATATTCTTGAACTGCAATATCTAGATCTGTGCATTGAAAATTTGCCATCAAACTATTGCATAAATTCCAAGAGAAGGCAGATTATTGCAAAAAAAGAAAAGGATTTTTGAAGTCTTCAGTGTTAGGGTAAGCACTGTTTACAAAATACCAGCATACATTCCTCTCTCCATATTTTAGCAGCTCTTCTTTGTCAAGCACATACACTAAAACACGAGAGCACTGGCATCATTTTTCTTCCTCAGTCCTCATTTTTCCACTTAAACAGATTTTTCCTTCATTCATTGTATTTCATAAATTAACAGTAAGATATTCTGACTTCATCTTTGCTTTTAAAGAGATTCCATTGGGGAAAAGACAGACACTCCTTGTTAGTGCACAAAGAGCTTGCCCAGGATTAAAGGACCTTATCTAGCACTATTGGCAGTACTTGAAATTCCCCTGGCATTGGAAGTAGTTCAACTTCCCCAAAAAAGTAGACAGCATAAAAAATAGAGGAGCAAGCAAACCACAGAATAAGTTGATCTGAATCTTGAGTAGATCTGCAAAATAACTTTAATGATTGATGTTTACTGAGCTTCCATTCTACACACTTGTCTTGAAAATTCCTATGTTAACAGGCATTTATTTCAACAACTTCCTAGATCCAGAGGTGATGGAATTAAGCATGATGTATTAAGGGTTTTTTTTGTAGGTATCTACTCCCTAGTTCTATCCACAATATTTATTATTGGTAAGGCTGATCAACTTGATTTTGGTTCATACCGAAACTCTTATTAAAGTATGAAAAGATCCAGAGTGCTGGAGGACCTTTGAGCTCAAAAACCTCAGGATTGGTACCTATCTGGAAACAGTATGGAAAGGGACACCACTTTTTTTTTTACTCACTACCTTACTGATTAGGGAGCTTAACAGCCATAAATTTTATTGTGCTAAAAGGTTCTTCAGTTGAGAGCTTTCCTGTAATAAGTTTAGATCATTATTTGAATGATATGAATTAATTTAGATCTTGGCTTGAATAAATGCAAGAATAAAAAAGTGAAATAATAAGAGGAACATATTTCTTGAATATTTTAATATAGATTATGTTCTTTGTGCCGGAATTTTATTGATTCACCTGAGAAACACAATGAGAACTGCTGACAAAATGTTTTCAGAATGAAATAGGACACTGAGAAGTTATTTTAACATTACAAATATCTCAGGTTCAGGTTGAGACTTCATTAATGATAAACAGTTAGCAAATAACAAGACATATGTGAAAGAAAAAATCTGAAAAATGTAGACAATTTAAAAAAACGCGTTGTGAAGGTACTCCAAATACTAAAGTCAAAAGGATGCCTTTTATGAATTTACTTAAGCTCACAAGAAAGAAAGGTTTTCAGTTTCTATACCTATGAGTTTGACATTGAATTAAAAATAAGAATGGTAAGGTATAAATGAAAAATAATCTTAGGCTAGAAATTTTAGGGAGATTTTTGGATATCTGAAATACCTATGTATATACATAGATAGGATCAAATGTATTGTGGTAATAGTAACTGCTGTGAGCTCTGCAGGAAATATGATTAATGACCAATAAGAAACTTTAAGCAGCTTTTCATGTAATTGAGCATACTAAACCTCTGTATTTAACAGCATTTTTCACATGGTGGAGTACTTTTTTAGTACTGTTCTAATTTTCTGTTCATTTCATGGTGCATTTCTCCCATAGTGTCTTGATCCACAGTTCTGCCCATAAGTTTTGCTTATTTAATAGATTTTTCAGTCCAGTAAATGATTTAAGAGTTCATACATCTTCTCGACAATCTCTGAAATTCTAAAACTGTAAACACTCATTTATAGAAGGAGCCATTAATTGCTGCTAATGGTACATTTAAGTAAGGGTTACAGTATCAATCTGGGTATCTGTACTTTGAGGCAAAGGACATTTGATTCCAGAATTCAGCTCCTTCATTAGTTAACAGAATATGTCCTTTGATTGACAAATCAAGGATCATTTCACAAAATCCAGATATGTTCTGTTACGTTCAAAGCATAAAAAAAAATATAGTCTAATTTTACACATTTTTTAATAATTACTTTAGGACCTATTAAAGGACTTCTCATGAGACACTTTATCTCCCTGAGAGTACCTCCACCACAGAATCATCTGCTGGTACAGAGCCCATGTGATGAGACCTTGTATCTCTTGAGTACAGGACATTCTGGGATCAATCCAAAACTGAAGGAGAATTTCAAATATTCTTGGCTCTTTAGCACTTTCCTGACATCCACTTCAGGAGCAAGTGAAGTATCAGTTCATCTTTGAATTTTGTAAGGTACTTGAGAAAATTGTAGGTAGTTTCACCTTGGTATTTCCATCCTAACACTGAGCCTGTGCAAACATTAGCAAAGAGATGAATCTGTTCACCATGGTTTAACCATCACTAGACAGATCCTTCTGCCATTTTGACACATTACCTATCCTATTTCAAATGATTTTAGAATACAGCAGAGATAATATCCTTTTTTTTTTCTAGAAAATACTTGTTTATAGCTTACAGCTGTTAACAGATCTATGAATCAAAACAGCGGCTTGATTTGTGGTTCACTGTGTGTGACCTCAGCTGCAGGAATTCCTCTCAGGGAGGGGAATTTTCTAGAGTTTGTTTGATTTGCGGTTGCTTTTATGACAAATAGACCATTTGCCTGCTAGACTTAGACTGATATTTTACTATAAAAAGAATTCTATGCTGATTACTTTTAAGTCAGAATCACTCCTGGCTGTTAAAATCAGCATCAAGGTAAGACATGTGTGTATGTGTGTCAGCACAACAGAAACTTTTTAGGAGGTTTTGATGTCAGCAGTTTATGTGGTAAAGACCATAATTGTAGTAACAAGTACTACTAGCTATTCTTGTAGTGATCTTAAAGCTGCGCCTTGCCCTTATTCTGCGACACCTCTGTAGCTGTCAGTAGAATTTTCAAACACACATAGTGACACTTGGCTGGTATTCAACTTGTTTACAAGGGCATAAACAACTTTATGGACATACACTCATGGTACACTAAAGGAGACCTGAATTTCCTACCATAAAGGTGTCCCTAAACATTTTAAGAGAAGAACTTGAAAAGCCAATGACATTATAAGATATTTAAAGCATTCAGAGGAACTTGCCATTCAAAGGCAATTTTTTTTCAGAATAAGAATTTTGATCAGAAAGCATGTTCTTCCAGCCTATATGCCTGTATGTTAATGGAAATATTCACTGTTGGCTCCACTCATCTCTTTGAAGCTAAAAATAGAATGCAATGTTCAAGGAGTGGCAAGCTGAAAAACAGCTCCAAATCCCTCTAATCCCTGTGCAACTACTGAATGGAACAATTTTCTTTAATCTAACTTGATCATATAAAATGTTCTCTTCTGTGTACTCAGCAGGCCTCAAAGCAAGTAAAGGAATTGCACCAGGATAGATTATGCCATTATTATTGAATCAGTTCAATGAGACCTTTGCCTTCTTTAGGTAGATGAACTGTTAGTTTGTAAGCACTATGTTCAAATCTATACTTGATACTGTAAGTGGTATCTGATGATCTGAAGGCTTCCTAGTGAAGTTAAAAATCCTAAAGAAAGGATAGCTGACCATTTTGATAGAGCTGCCCTGACTAATACAGTAGGAATAGAACTGAACATCATCCACTGGATTTCTTCATTTTCTAATGAGAAAAGCATTGCTATTGTCTCCTTTGCAAATTAATTAATAGAAGAAAAAGTTAAAGTTATCATTAATATGCCTAACAATTCATACTAACGAGGTTTAAAGTCTGATGTGAAACTTCTAGTATAGTCTGAGCAGTAATAGATCATGCAGCACTATAATTTTTTTAGATTATTTTGCCAATGTGTAAAATACATGAAAAAAATCAAATTCTGTCTCTGCTAGAGTTCATATGGCCTGTGCTTGAGTCATGCCAGACTCTTTTCAGTCAGCTACAAGGCATTGTAAATACATTTCCTTTGTAATTAAACTAAATCTGAGCTATCAAGTGATAAATAGCAAAATACCTTACCCAGGTGCATCACTTGGCAACTAGAAGACAAAGTATTAACATGTGATGTCTGCCAAATCTTCTCCACACAACTTATTATTTTAGAGAAATAGAGCTTGGTTTTAGTTCAGTGGTCATTTTGTAGATCTGTGTGGATTCTGTTTCTGAGTATCTCCAGGCATGGAGACTGCACAAGCTCTCTGGGCAGCCTGTTCCACTGCTCTGTCACCCTCAGCAAAAATCATTCATCTTTTGTTTAAACAGAATTTCCTGCATTTGTCCCTGGTGCTTCTTGTCCTTTCACTGGGCATAAGGAGAGTCTGGTTCCATGGTCTTTACCCACCGCTCCGCTCTAGCTGGCCTTTCTTTTTGCTGGGGCATTGGGCTAGATGGTCTTCAGAGGTCCCTTCCAACCTTTGCAGCTCTGTGATTCTGTGGGTTACAGAAATGTTTGGAAAGGGACACACAGGATGAACAGTCAGGACTGAGGACCTGGGACTAACTAGAGAACTAAGGACAAAGAGAGTTTAAAATAGTATATTTGAACTTGCAGTGCAAACAAACTGAAACAAACTGAATGTCTCTGTTTCCATACCTCCTTCACACCAGCAGATATTTCTGTGAAGCTAACAAGACAAAAATCTTGGTCCATTCAGATGTTGATGCCCATCTACTCCTCCCAAAAGTTACTCACATAGCTCATTCGGCTCTACTGTTTCCAGCTCGGCAGGTGACCCATATAAAGGATCATTATGATGATACATTTCTAGGATTTTTCACAATTCTTTTTCAAGACTGTAGACAAAGATCTCATCAGATAGACACAAAAACATCTTTTAAGACTACAACTATTGTAAAAGGGTACTCAAATATATTTTATTTCTTTATCCTCACTAAGTCCTGCACATTTAAATCAAGAGGTGTCAGCTGAACAGACTTCAGGCACTAGGGAATACAACTATGAGAAATATGCTTATTGAGATAACTTTAAAGGATTTTGTAGAGCTTGATAAATTCTGTAAGTTGACCCTAGGAAGGTCTATGTTTCTGAAAATGTACTGAAGAATGTGTCTAATGCATTCTCTTACCCTGAGGTACTACTCCTTGCCAGAGCTCATTTCTAGTGCTTCCTACATCTGGTCACTGCAAATAGAACTTGAACTTGAAAATATCAAAGTTCACTTGTAAAAACCTACATGTGCATCAAACATTGTGAAACCCTAGTATTGTGATGACAGTTGAGCTATTTTTAAAACACTGTTAATATCTATGACCCCAGAAAGAAGAAAGTAACTAATACGGTCTCCAAATTGCTAGCCTCTTGTGGAGTCAACTTTTGCACTTAGAGATTGCAAGCAGCAGAGAACTTTCCTGTCACACTCCAAAGAACCCTCCACCAGTCCTGTATAATAACTCCCATTTTATCTAGACTGAGTATAAGGCATTCTCTTCTCCGATAACCTGCAGTCTTCTGAATGCAGTCATCATACATGCTGGTCTTACGAGAAAACAGATAGAGCTGTCTGTAAATAAAAAGCCCTATAAGCTTTCCCAGGTAGTTTTTGGACAAACTGAGAGGCTGATTACTTACTTCACATATGTACACTTAAAATAATGTCAGCGTCATTGATGTAAGCAGTCTTGGCAAGGAGAAAAAAGCATCTGAAGCCCATGTCCTGCTTTCGTCAGAATCCATTATCTTCTATGAAGCTGCTGAGTTTAACAGCATAGAAAGCTATGTAAATGTAGTGGAAGGGATGGCAACCTTTATTTCACCTAGGAAAATGTAGACTTTAGGGCCAATCCTGCAAGAAGTCTCTAAAATTTAGACACCGGAGCAAGAAATGAGAGAAAATACACTCTGGGGCATATTAGACATTATCTCAACTATCATTTGAGTCACAAATACCGAAATGGCTAAATGTCCATCTTTTTACCGAAGCTTGAAAGTATAAGGCAGAGAAGTCAATAAAACCATATGGTCAAAGGGGCTGACAGAGCTAAAAGAGCCTATGTGGGATTCTGTACTTTGTGTCATTAGTAATCAACTGTTGTGTTTAATACAATAATCTTCATGACGTACTTAGATCAAAGGAAAGGTAAAGAAAATATATTTAAAGAACTGAAATGTCCCCTGGGCTATTTTGCCATTAATTTTCTCAGTAATCTTCTGAGTAGTTTTCTTGGTAATCTTCTCCAAAATGTGAAAATTAAAAAAGCAGCATTTTCCAAGGCAGACAACATAGTAAATTTAGTCAGCTGAAAGATTGAAATAGCCATTTTTTTAAGTACAAGACTATACCATAGTGGAACTGTAGATGAACCATAGTCTAATCAACTCTGCTAGTTTTGCCATCTAATTGATGCCTCTCAAAATGGTATGTTTTGGAGCAACTCCAAGAAAAAATAAGATCAACAACCTTAATATTTATCTTCATTGTGCCATGTCATCCAAGAGCAGCTGGGCAAACTTAAGTAAGAAATTATCTCAGAACATGATCATGAAAGAAAATCTAATTACACAGGTCGCTTCAAGCTAGTGCTTGAAGGTGCTCTGCACTTTCTAAAGTCTAGATATGGTCTGAAGAAGATTTTGTGAAACAATGGCATTTGTAAGGCAAGGTATACGGGATAAAAACTCAAGTGTTTCCTTTTTAAATTATTCTTGCAACATACAAGATACATTTTCAGAATTTCACAAAATACATAAAAATAATTTGAAAATACTGACAGACTCACAGATGACTCAAAACAGCCAGGGTTGCAAGAATATGTAATTACATGTACATAATATATAGAACAGTTCACACAACTGAGTCTGTATACAGACACAGCTCTTGAAGAAACAGGTCCCAGATGTGGAAAAGGGGATCAGTGTCTGCCATGTTCAGAGTAGACAACATATCCCAAAAGATAAAATCAACTCTAAAGTACTACAGAATAGAAGAAAGCACATATAATGACTGGAGTTCAAAGAAACATAGAATTATACACTGTATTTAGAGCATTTATCTCGCAAACTTTATCGTGAGATTGAACCTAATATATTGTATTGCAGCTAGTCATTTAGTAGACATAGCAGCTCTCCCTTACATGAGGTAGTCTGAGTCTGTGCTTATAAGGTGTGAAGGAATTAGAAAAGCCCCCAGAGGTGAGATGACCTTAGAGGAAGCAACGGCCTAGAATAAGGATGGTTATTAATGCTTTTTTCTTGGAAAGGTCTGCAGTGCCATTAAAGCTGAAAAGCTTGTATGTTGCTAAGCCTAAGTATGCTAAACTAGGCGTGCTGTGCACGAATGCATCCATCACTGAAATAAATCTAGTTATGTGACATCTGAAATTGTTTGAGGGGCTAGGGGCATTCCAGAGCATTGCACATTTATAACAACTGATAGGTTCCCTTAAAAAACAGGAATTTCAGAAAAATGTTTCTTTGGTTAATAGACTGAGAAATACATCTAGAAACAGAAGAATCGTAAAGTCAGCTGAATTGATCATGGCAAAGGTTAATAGCACAGCCCTAGGACACCACCACAGCCACACACCCTGACACATGGAGTGTTACAGTTTGTGTGAATCTTGAAGATCCCAATATTAGTTGCTGGTTGCAGAGACTAATGTGAAACTCTGAATATAAGCAAAAAACCTGAGAAATAAATTCACTGCTCTGGTGGTAGTCTTTCAAGTCTTCTCAGCACAAGTCAGCCAGCATTCTGCCTTGGTACAGCAATGCCTTCAGAAAAGTCCAAAAGGAGACCCTTAAAAAAAGCTAAAATGAAGGGACATACTTTGTACCCACAAAAAGTGGGCTGCAAATTCTACCTCTACTAGGCTGCATCACTTAGCTTACTTGCTTCTTTTTTATGTTCAGACTTTTGCACTCACACTTGTCAGATTCAGACATATCTTCAGAGCACATATTAGGTAATTAATGTTTGCAGCTCTATTAACAAGGTGCAGGGCAAGCTTTATGTCCCTGTATAGCCTTCTCTAGATTGACATTGAATATGCTTTAGAAATTCTTACCTGGAACGATTGCAAAAGAAGTCCACAATGCCGTTATAAAATGCTATTATTTGCAATGGCACCGACAACAATGCGGTATCTCAGTATTCTGTGGCCCATACTTTATACCCCATATTTTATATCCCATAGAGAGCATGAAGAATAGCTTTATGGAATGCATAATGGATCCCTTAAGAGAAAGGGCCAAGTCCAAAACAACACTAAAACAACTGCCTTTCAGAGGAAACCTGACAGATATATCATCTGCAGAAAAAAATGCGAGGAAAAGAAAAATCACCCTATCTACCTCAGGAGTAAAGAATTTAACAAGCATAGTGCAAAGTCACTCTTCAACAAAGGAGTGATCATCTTCACTGTAACACTAAGTGGGTGTGGGCTTGTCCGAGGGAAAACACAAACGTGATGAACAAAACCAGGACAGACCCCAAGAAGCATCCAAAAATAATTGAACAAAAGTGGCTATATGAGGCAGAAGCAAAATGCTGAGGCAGGAGGCAGTCCATAAGTACAAGAAGTATTATGCCATAAAAGCTATGAAAATCAGGCCAGGCTTCCAGCAGCCAACAAAATGTTCACAGTCAACAGGCTCATCAGACCCTGCAGATTCACAGTAATCTGTATGGGCAAGAGATAAAGGGAGAGAGATGAAAGAACTGGAATGGTGTGAATATAGATTTCTAAGAGAAACTGCAAAAGAAATACTTGCCTATTTGCTAAAAACAATGTTTGAAAACCTTTGCTGCGAGGAAGCGCAAGAAAGTATGAATACATTTGGAGCTCAACTTTAGTTATTTAACATACACTCAGACACAAAACTTGGATCTGATGTCTTCTCAGTACTTATCAGTATATGGAGTAGATGAAAAGCTGGCTTACCCAGCCACCTGGAGATAACTACTGTTAGCTCCACAGCCTTTCATGTTACATCCAGGACACTTAGAATGAGCTTGGCCAGTGAAAGCTGTGTTTTGATGGCACTCACTAAAACATAGTTCCCTGTGGGAGCCAGTTGTGAGAATTAGAGAAGCATTGAAACTCTTCTAACGTATACCACGACCTAAACCTACCACCTGGGTCTAGATGGAGAGAAGCTGGGGAGACACTACTGTCCCTCCTGCCTATCACATATGCTGAATACTCCCAGGTAGAGTAAGTAAGTGTATATATCTACAAGCAATAAACAAAAAGCAGTTACAAATTGCCATTGCATACATCATTAAAGAAAAGGAGGGGGAAAAAAGGTATTTTTTCCATAAAAGATCCAAACAATCAAAACATGTTTTTAAACTAATCCAAATCCATAGATTTATCAAACAAGTGAAAAATACATGAACCTTAACAAGTGAAAAATACCTTGAAGTCGAAGAACCTTTGCTGCAATACTTTGTGTAGCATGACAAAGAACTGTAGGATTTATGTATGCCTTAATATGAATGTGTGTGTTCAATAGCAGCCAACAACCCAAATCAACACAAGCTAATGCTAAAGTAACCTTCAATAACTTAGGGGTTGCATCATGAGTGAAGGGGAACAAAATGGTTTTTTGAGACACTGCAGAGATTCCCAACAGTGTGGTTCATCAAAACAAACAAACAAAAAAAAACAGGAGAACAGAAAAGGTAGTGGTGAGAAATAGTCAGATTGATAGGAGAAATTTTGAAAAGAACATCCATAAATATATGTGATAATGCTGTATTCGGCAACAGAACAAGTAGATGATCTCTGCAATGAGGCACATCCCCAATTCTGAAATTTATTCTGTTATTATTCTGCTTTATTTACTATGCACTTACATATTAATGTTTATTATATTTATTGTGTTGTTCTGCTTATCTATTTGGCTTATTATAGATGAGTTTCTAGAAAACGGAGAAGAGCAAAGATAATATGAAGGATAAATTGATGTTATCCGACCAGACAACGCAAGTGAAATCAAACTGCCCTTGACCCAAATAACAAACAAACAAAAATCATTAAAAACAAAACAAAACAATTAGTCAGGACAGCATCGCAATAGTGGATGTTCCTTTTGTTTTCTGTATTTCCAGGAATGTTCTTGAAATACTGATTCTCAGGCTCAATAGTTTGCATAACTGCTGTATGTGAAGTTGTAACTGACTTTCCATCATGTGTGTGCCTCAAGTGACACCCCTCGGGCACATCCAGAGGGGATAGTGACCCTCATCTGCAGGCAACTCTTTTGCAAGGAAATCGGTGCTCTAACACTAATCCTGGTTGTTCTATAAAGTATATAATAAATGCTCCATATTAGGAGCAGTAGAGATCTCACTGGATACTATGCCTAAAGGTGGTGTTCAGAATAGCAGTCGGTTTAAAGGTGGTATCTCATCTTACCACAGAGAAAGGTGGAAATAAATATCACCTGTGTCTTTGGATTTGGGGTTGAAGTCTGGTACCAGAAAAAATGTTATGGTAGAAACCTCACTGCCTACAGTACTTTGATTTTAAGGCTATTAGCAATATTGCAAGTATTCCTTAGCACGTATGGCTCTTAAGAAAAAATAAGGAGATTATCCCAGACCTTGGTCAAAATTTTACTAAAAGGAACATTCTAGAGATGAGGCACTCCTAGCAGGAGAGCACCAGTCTCAAAATGGGGAAGATTATCTTGTCAATAGAGCAGTCAAGTTTGATATTGGACTTTTTTGACGAGAAAAGTAATACCTTAAAAGGAGGAAAAAAAAAAAAAAAAAAGCTTTTATTATTTACTCATTTTGGAGTTTAGTAAGATCAACAGCTTATGCAAAAGGGCAATGGTGGTACAAGAACATGAATGTAGTAAAACGAACCAAAGTATGTTTAAGCAGGGAGAACAACCTTCTCAAGATGGAATAAGGAGTGGGGAAGGAAAGAAACAAAGTCAAGGTGTAAATTGATTCTGAAAGGATTTATATGGATGCCTGTTACACCTGGGGATGGGACTTGATCCAGAAGGGCCTTGTCAGTCTTGTTTTCTAAGTGAGAGTTGATCAGCAGAGAGATTCAGTAAAGACTGGGATGTAATATGCAATAGAAACACGGGTGGGAAAATGAGCTTCTTTAGTAAATTGTAATTATGTGAACTTGCATGTTGGAGAGCAACATGCTATCCAACATTGGCATTACAATACTTAGAGAAGGTAGATAGCAGTATTATACAGCCAAAGATAATCTGAAGACATGCCTTTAATGTAAATAACCACTGTAAGTCAGAATATAGTATATGAGTGCAAGCTGTTAGGACTTTCTTTTACTTATAGGCCATTAATTCTTCATCCAAATTAAAAAAAAAAAAAAACACAACTGAAAGAACTAGTTCATTCAGGTTTATGGAAACATTGGTTCTTCATAATATGTCACTCAAATTTTGAACAATTACATCCATTATTCCCAAATAAGTCTGTGGATACTGAAGAAAGAGAGAGCGCGAGTGGGGGCGCAGGGTGGGGGTGGGGGGGAAAGTAGTACTGAAAGAGGCTAAAATCATTGCAATTCATCACTTCACGGGTGTTTTGTGATGTTTGACTGAACGGTCAAATAATGGTAGTTAATGAAGGAAATTCATGTGAAAAGATCCCTTCCTTTCAATAGCCCTAACACAAAGCTGAACTCCACTGGGATAAGAATGCCCTCTCAGCTCTGAGAAAGGAAACATTTCTTTGCATCCCACCTCAGACAGGGAGAGGAATATGTCCTTAATCTTAATTAAGACTAAAAAAATAGAAAACTTCTTTGTTGCTCAGACAGGCATCAAATTAAGCCCATACTTACTATCCTGGGAAAAAGAATATTCATGACCCTTCCCAAAAGCAGAGTATCAAGGAGCAAAGAAGAAGCTTAGCAACCTCTCCCTAAAGAGCAGTAAATTTTGTTAACCTTACCTGAACATGGACAATGTGATAAAATGTACACAGAGGTTGTATTTTAGCATCTCTTGTGACAAAGTGTGGAATAGGTTTTCAGTGGGGTTAAAAAGAAAACTAACAAGACTTAATCTTCTAGATTACACGCCCTGCTCAACTGACATAGCAAAAGTAGCTGAAATAGCCTGTTTAAGGACATGGACAGAAAAATAAAATGTATTTTATCAAGGACCATCCATACACCTTGTCCCATGCTTGCAGTATGTTTGAATAGTATTGAAAACTCCAGTGGTCACTCACAGCAGTGCTTGATAGCAGCTGCTTCTATTCCAGATTTTGTTTCAAAAAACAGGGACCTTGGGAGTAAAAGACAGTTAGGGAGCCTGAAAGGAGGCTTGAAGGATTTTCATAGAACCTTAGCAATGGAAAGGAGTAGGAGTCTTCTATGACTGGGACAAGGAGGGGAGACAAGGGAGAGGAGGGAGAGAGAGAAAAGAGAGAAAAAAAAAAAAAAAAAAAAGCACACACGCAGCCAAATCCAACCTAATTCCAGCATGTAGCTGTGCAAGATAAAAGTTGAATTTTTATGCTCATAAGATCATAACTATTCTTCAAAATGCAGCCTGGTAACTATAAGCCTGGCACTTCATTGATGAAGTGAAGCGGGCAAGCAATCCCCTTCGTCTGAGAAGCGGGTAATGAGATAACCACAAAAAAAGCGAAGCAGGGTGATCCTACTCTATTGTAGCACTGCCTATCAGGCATTATTTAAACATGTACTTAACAGATAGTTATTTCTTCATTAAATAGCCAAACATTAATACACTAAATACATGTTCTCTCATACGTTAAATTCTTTTAGTAGCACTTGTCCTCCTGAAGAGGCTGCCAATCACTTCTCAGAAGTGAAAGGTTAATCTAGGATTTGAGACAGCTCTGACTAATAGAGTTGAAAAAGAAAACAAAATCAAGCAAGGATGGCAATTTCTTTAGGATGCAAAGCTGAATTGTGACGCTATCTGAATTAACATTGTACAATTGAACTGTCCTAGTAGAGTTGCCTTCTTGTACAAAGAAGTGGGACATATTAGCATTGGATCCCTATTGTTGATAGCACTTCAGTCATGGAAAACTAGATTTGTTGATACTATTCTATGCTAGAAACATGGGTACAATCTATACTGTAACAGGCTGGGAAAGTGGCTAACAAGTAGTAGTAAAGGAGTAAATGAGAGTAGGAGATCAGGGACATTGCTAGTAAAAAGACCTGAAAAGATGAAAAAAGGTCTTAATGAGAGAACTTAAGGAAGAACTCCTCTGAAAATAATCTAAATGGAGACAGCAAATGGTCTAACCTAACAGTACCAGCATCTGCTGGCAGGAGCAAACTAGAAGCACTGCTCCCTAGAGCTTCACAATGCAGAAATTTTCATAAGAAAAAAAAAAAAATCAGTAGTTGGGTTTGACAAGCATATTAGTGAAAATGGATTTTTACTTGAACTTTTAATCTCTACATTTTTGTCATTGACAGGACGGTGCCACTTAAAGTTTGGAAATAAACTTTTGATTCAGTAAATTATTCATCAAAACCAGTCTGAGGAACAGCTTTATTTAATACTATTCATTTTTATGCTCAATTCTGTTCAACAATTGGCAAGGTTCAATATATCCACTAGACATTTTCCCCTCTCCCATTTGGCTTACCATTTTAATACCTGAAGTTACTCATGTCTGAAATATCAATGTTCATTGCCATCAACACCTCAGTTCTCATCAGAACCCTGACTTTATCTGCTACAACTTGGATCTTCTACAGGTTATTTCCCTTGAGTCACACATTTGTCAGGCGACCCATTTTCTCTCTTGACACAAAGAGAAGTCCAAGGACCACCTGTAATAAAAACAATATCTCTGTTAGTCTGAATCCACTGTAGGAGTTTCATTTATTAGATAAAAGGATAATATTAAATGCTCTACTGAAAATTACTTTAAAATAAAAAACCAAAACAGATCATCAAGAACAATCATTCTGAAAAGGCTGAAGAGATCAACAATCTCATTATTAAAAGAGGGTTCCAATCCTATGTTCAAAATTTATATTCTAGAAAATACACTGAGGAACACTCTTCACCAACCAGATTCTTATGCTGCTCAAAGCATATCACTTTTAACAAAGATAAAAACAGCCAATTTTGAAAAGCCTACAAAAAGCTCTCACTGATGGATCTCATCCCCCAAATCTGCAATGCTGAGCTATGAACAAATGCTGTATGTTAAAAAAATATATATATATACACATACACACACACATACACTAAGTAGCTGTTCTGCTTAGTTCTTCCATCAGTGACTTCACTGACCTCACCAGTTTTGTTCAGGGATTACTTTCAAACTCATTCTTTTGAGCACTCAGCATGTCTTTACAGAACAGTGTCCAGTGCAGCTGAGAGATTTAGTATATAAACATAGCTCCCTTTTCCCTGCTGCCTCATTCACAACATAGCTACATGCATGCTTCTACTTAAACAGGCATGCAGTCCTGCCAAGGCTTGTAGCAGCTTGCTGCCTTTGGGGCCGTGGAGCTTCAGCCATGTCAGACTTCCTGTCTGGCTTCTTCACTAGCAGCAAAAACACAAGAGCTGTAGCAACAAAAGGCCAGGGACATAGGAAAACGGAGAAAGGTCCAAAAAGCCAAACATATCTGTGTGCAGGAGACTAGCATGGGACAGAGATGGGCGAGAAGCGGGTGGATGCTGCTTCGCACCAAGGTAGCAGGTGCTGGTTACCCACAGAGCACCAGACCCGAGCTGTGTCAGCAGAGAGGCACACAAGACAAGGCAAGGCTCATGGGCCTCCCCCAGAGGCCTTTCTGGCACCCAGCCTTGCTGGAGAGGCAGTTGGGCACCTTTGGGCCTCAGTGCTAGCTCCACAGAGCATGGCCCAGAAAAAGCAACCCGCTGGGCCGAGAGAGACCAGTTTCAAAAGGGAAAGAAAGAACAAGCAGGGAAATCATGCTCAGGACAGCTTGCTTTGCTGACCTTAAGAAGGGTCTGGTCCTGCAGTCCTTGATTACCCAAAATCTCATATGACCAAAACAGTAGTCATGTGTTGACTCTTCCCTGACATTTTAGTTTAAGTGATAAACTCATCTTTATAGTCAACACAAAGACTTCGACCTGCTCCCTCACTATGTTCTTGATGCGTTGTTTTCGTGGTGCGGGTAACAACGAAGGCATAAGGATACTAACAATCAGCAACAGGAATTTGTTTGACACTACATAAAGCACTTCAATTGAGCTCTTTCCCTGTCACTGAGATGCTCGAACCCCATGTTGAGCATTTCAAGTGAAAACTTTATCTGGTGTTGCAAAAGATACAAGCATTTCTCTAATACACCTTTCCTAAGGCATTTTATCTTTTCAGAGTGGACCTCCTGTTGAATTGCCTTATTGCTTCCGTTCCCTGAATATTAGCAATGAAAAATGGAACACATTAAGATGATTTACACCTTACTTTTAAAGAGATGAGTGTAATTAAAGAATGCCTCAGTTTAAACTTTAAAGTTGCATGAACACAGAAATAGGATATTTATATTAATATTAAAATCCTTATGCCTTAAATGTTTCCCTTTAAATTTCTTTCAAAGTTAAAAGTTCACAGACATCATAAACCAAATTCAGCCTTTGTGTAGACCAGAATTAAATTGCAGCAGTTTGCATCAGGACTGAACTGGTATCAGGTGCCTGTTTGGTTGTAAAAACACCATTAGGAAACGGACCATAACTTTGTAACTTATTACAAGTCAAGTACATTAAATAAAAGAGGATCCTACCAGTTGCATCAACGGCTTCTGTGTCTAGAAGAGCATCTACTGAAGCCACCCCTGTGGCTAGGAAGGAGGCTGCAGTATCAGACACTCCTCTCTTGCTGAGAGAAACTTCTTTGAGATACTGACTCCTCTGCTTTGATCAGGGGCTTTTACTAAACCTTCTGACTGCCAGGAAGGTTACACCACTTGCTGAGAAGGTGTCTAGGCCTTCCTACTATGCCCCAGTGCACTTTAACCATAAGGAGTCCACAGGTTCAACTTGGTTCATCTTCCAAAAAAAACACTTAAATAAGAGGGAGTTTCCCCCCACTAAATCCACCTTTTTGGCAAAATGTTAAGTATTCCTTATTTCTGTTAATTCTCTTTTGCAAGGAAGGAAGTCTTCAATGAGATACATTTTCTTCAGGAGGTTTCTTCTCTTCCTCCCTGACCTTTTATTCCGGTGCAATTTTCATCCTGTGTCTTTTTTTGGTCCTCAATAAGTATGCCAGCAAAGTACTTCATTAATACAGTCGTAAAAATCAGAAGATTCTTTCTTATTAACGCTCTGTAAAAAGTTGTAACTGTCTCTCATTAGCAAGTTATAATTGAATTGCATGTATAAATCAGTGTTTTCAATGTAAACTCAATGCCAAGTTTAATGGTGCTACTCACAAAAGGAGTTATGGACAGCTGTATTTTTTCATGGGATTAGTCAAAAACAAAACAAAAAAAACAGTTTGAACAGTTTGCACCTCCTTTTTGAGGCTTACTTTCATTCCCAAGTTTACTTTTAATTGGTGTACTAAAACTCTGTAGGTTTATCTTAGAGGACAGAGACTTAATCTGCCTCTTCTGCCTCTTTTTTTTTTTGTTTTCCTATACTAAGGCACCTCCAACATGTACCAGGTACCTAGCACAGTTAATTCTTGATTTCAGAGTGAAACTGCATCTACTCCGTGTGCCAGCCCAAAGGCAGTGCCATGTGTAGAAGAATGCTCTGTGCTCTAGCTGGAGGAGGAAACTGTTGCCACTTTGCTGCAGTTCCTCAGAGCCACTGTGAGGGAAAAGGCAAGAATGAGACGCACAGTGAGAGGGAGCAGGTGCTGGGATGCAGGGGGAGATGAGAAATCTATAGTAAAGAAAATACGCACACACATAGAACCCAGTAATGCTTGCAGGAAATAACACACCAGCCATCACATTTTGTTCAAACCTGTTACAGGAACATGTGTACTGTGACCTCCCAGCAGAAAAGCCAGGGTGTATTTTGATTAACCTGGGGGGAGAGAAGTCACCCTTTCCCCTAGGGATAACCCTAGTACCACACCAATTCTCTTCCTTCACATGGAGGGACTCTCCCTGCCTCCCCCCTCTGAAAAATCTCACATGAAAAGAATCCAGGACAGAGAGAAGGATTTAAATGAGAGAGCAGGGGTGGTCAAGAGCTGACTTGATTTCTGGGGAAATACCCTATATAAGTGAAATGTTTGTATCAAAAAAACTGCAGTGAGAATGTAGGTTTTAGGTCAGTGTCAGTCACAGAAGGAAAAAAATCAGTTTCTCTTCATTTTGATTCTGTGTTGGCATTCCACTAGGACTAGATACAGACAAGAACTGGAGTCCTTTTGCATGACCTGTCTCACCCCAGACAAGTGAGCACTGTTTGCCGGCATCTAACACTTGCTGCCTTACACCGCTGGCTAACAGCAAAGCTGGGGCTGAGCTGCTCTCACAGGGGTTTAAAATGACTAATGCTGGAGTTGAGGGGCGTTGGGACAAAGAATCTGTCAACTAATCATGGAGAAAAATACAGCAGCAACGTCTCCTAGTTGTCATGGAGTAAAGCAGCAGAGCTCTGCTGTCATTGACAAGGCAGCTCCCGGCACGTGCTCCCACGCTTCTTTTTTTTTTTCAATGGAAGGGCTTTTGAGTGCACAGATCTGGTCCACGTGCGCAGCAGCTGCTCTGACATGATAAAGCACAATGAATCTGAAGAAGTTCCGGTTGGGCAAACCAATAATCCATAAACTAAGAGGGATTTACTCAATAGACCCTGACAGAGTCTATCCTATCAAAATCACACTTTTTTTTTCTCCAGAACGTGCCTAAATCTGTTTCTCTGTCAGATGTTTCCAATGCTCTAAAGACCTATATAGCAAGTTGGAAGCAAGCAAAATCAACGGAGCAAAATAAACAACCCTGTAAGGGCTGTAATTTAATATTGGGCTTAACTCGAGGTTGCGGCCACAGAACCTCTTGCTGGAGACGCTTCCCTTCCACGCGAGGAAGGGAGACCCGCGGCAGAGGCTCTCGCGTGCGCGGGTGTCACAACCTCCCTCGGGCAGCGCCCAGCGAGGCGCCTCCCTGCGCTGCGCGGGGACACGGAGCGGGCGCTAAAAATAGCAGCGCGGTTGGCGGTAGTGTCTAAAAATACCGCGGGCCGCCGGGTTGGCGCGAGTCGCGGAGCCCCGGGAGAAGCGGCGCGCCCGCAGACCCCCGCGCCGCGGGCCCCTTACCCGCGTTGCGCAGCTTCTTGTTGCGGCACACGGAGAGGATGACGAGCAGGTTGCCCAGCAGGTCCACCACGATGGTGAAGATGAGGATAGCGGCCAGCGTGGAGGTGACCCAGGGCGGGCGCCGCGCCGCGCCCTCGCCCGGCGCGTCCCGCGGCACAACTGAGCCGTTGAGCTCGGAGCCGTTGGCTCGCATCCTCCCGCCGCCGCTTCCCGCGCTCCGCACCGCGGGGCTCCCGCAGCCTTCCGCTCCTAGGGCAGCCCGGGGCTGGCGACGCCGCGGGAAGCGGGCACTACTGCCATGGCTGCGGCTGCTGCTCTGCTCGTCCCGCCGCTCAGAAATTCCCCCAACGTGGGCATGTGCCGCGGCAGGCACTTTTATAGCCCTCCTCCCGCCCGTCCCGCCCCGCGCCGCCGCCACCGCTGCCGCCAGGTGACACCGAGCGCCCCGCCGCCGACACGTGCGCGGCCGGGGGATCCCAGCGGCG